>JBCEWE010000113.1:0-34778 GCA_039877035.1 Silurus lanzhouensis
GTATAATATGATCGTGTGCGATGTGGTTGTGGTATAAAGTGACTGTGTGTGGTGTGGTATAAGGTACGTGTGCGGTGTGGTGTGGTATAAAGTGACCGTGTGCGGTGTGGTGGGGTATAAAGTGACTGTGTGCGATGTGGTGTGGTATAATATGATCGTGTGCGATGTGGTGTGGTATGGTGTGGTATAAGGTGACCGTGTGCGGTGTGGTGTGGTATAAAGTGACTGTGTGCGGTATGGTGTGGTATAAAGTGACTGTGTGCGGTATGGTGTGGTATAATATGATCGTGTGCGATGTGGTGTGGTATAAAGTGACTGTGTGTGGTGTGGTATAAGGTGACCGTGTGCGGTGTGGTGTGGTATAAAGTGACCGTGTGCGGTGTGGTGGGGTATAAAGTGACTGTGTGCGATGTGGTGTGGTATAATATGATCGTGTGCGATGTGGTGTGGTATGGTGTGGTATAAGGTGACCGTGTGCGGTGTGGTGTGGTATAAAGTGACAGTGTGCGGTATGGTGTGGTATAATATGATCGTGTGCGATGTGGTGTGGTATAAAGTGACTGTGTGCAGTATGGTGTGGTATAATATGATCGTGTGCGATGTGGTGTGGTATAAAGTGACCGTGTGCAGTATGGTGTGGTATAAAGTGTGTGTGCGGTGTGGTATAAAGGGGCCGTGTGCGGTATGGTGTAGTATAAGGTGAACGTGTGCGGTGTGGTGTGGTATAAAGTGACCATGTGCAGTATGGTGTGGTATAAAGTGTGTGCGGTGTGGTATAAAGTGACCGTGTGTGGTATGGTGTGGTATAAGGTGAACATGTGCGGTGTGGTGTGGTATAAAGTGGCCGTGTTAGGAAGTTCTCCTCTCTAGCTCAAAGGACCATATAAGGATTCTCACTATCTGGTGTGCGCTGATCAGGGGATTGTACTCGCCCCAGCGCATCAGTAAAAACACGATACAGGATTCAGAACACTCAACTTTACTGGGTATAGGATCGTATATAAGGTGGTTCTTGCTGTCTTCTGTTAGCTGCTGTTCAGTAGGTTGTGTGATGCAGAATGCATGCTGAAAGGCCACTGCTGAATGGTCAGTGCTGAGTGACAGGTTGCACGGTTGCTGCTCGGTGTTCTGGCCTTTTATACTCTTGATGGAAGACGGTGCACTGTGATGTCATAGGTAGCTTGTCATTGCTTGGTAAACTGTATGTCTGCCTCTAGTGGTGAAGCGTGGAAATACAACTGAATAGGAATCCTTTCTTACGTGTGCGGTGTGGTGTGGTATAATGTGACTGTGTGCGGTGTGGAGTGCTATAATGTGACCGTGTGCGGTGTGGTATAAAGTGAACGTGTGCGGTATGGTGTGGCATAAAGTGACCGTGTGCGGTGTGGTATAAAGTGACTGTGTGTGGTATGGTGTGGTACAAAGTGACCGTGTGAGGTATGGTGTGGTATAAAGTGACCGTGTGCGGTGTGGTGTGGTATAAAGTGACCGTGTGCTGTGTGGTGTGGTATAATGTGACCGTGTGCGGTGTGGTGTGGTATAAAGTGACCGTGTGCGGTATGGTGTGGTATAAAGTGACAGTGTGCGGTGTGGTGTGGTATAAAGTGACCGTGTGCGCTGTGGTGTGGTATAAAGTGACCGTGTGCGTTGTGGTGTGGTATAAAGTGACCGTGTGCGTTGTGGTGTGGTATAAAGTGACCGTGTGTGGTGTGGTATAAAGTGACCGTGTGCGGTATGGTGTGGTATAAATTGACCGTGTGCGGTGCGGTATAAAGTGACCGTGTGCGGTATGGTGTGGTATAAAGTGACCGTGTGCGGTGTGGTATAAAGTGACCGTGTGCGGTGTGGCATAAAGTGACTGTGTGCGGTGTGGTATAAAGTGACCGTGTGTGGTGTGGTATAAAGTGACCGTGTGCGGTGTGGTATAAAGTGACAGTGTGCGGTGTGGTGTGGTATAAAGTGGCCGTGTGCGGTATGGTGTGGCATAAAGTGACCGTGTGCGGTGTGGTATATAGTGACCGTGTGCGGTATGGTGTGGCATAAAGTGACTGTGTGCGATGTGGTATAAAGTGACCATGTGCGGCATGGTGTGGTATAAAGTGACCGTGTGCGGTATGGTGTGGTATAAAGTGACCGTGTGCGGTGTGGTATAAAGTGACCGTGTGCGGTGTGGTGTGGTATAACATTTACATTTACATTTACATTTGTGGCATTTAGCAGACGCCCTTATCCAGAGCGACGTACAAACGTGCTTTAAATCTCTGGTAATGAATAAATCTACACTGGTACGCAAGATTACAAACTTAATATAAATATAACTCTTGAATTCTACAAACTTGGAAAGTGCTAATTTAGATATTTCAGGAAGATGAAGGTCTTCAGTCGTCGCTTAAAGATAATCAGGGACTCTGCTGTACGGACATCTAGGGGAAGTTCATTCCACCACCTCGGTGCCAGAACAGAGAAGAGCCTTGAAGTGTACTTACCTCTCATTCTGAGAGAAGGTGGTACCAGTCGAGCAGTGCTGGAGGATCTCAGACAGCGTGGTGCAGTGCGAGATGTGATGAGGTCACTGAGGTAAGATGGTGCTGGTCCATTTTTGGCCTTGTAGGCAAGCATCAGTGTTTTGAATCTGATACGTGCAGCTACTGGAAGCCAGTGAAGGGAGCGCGTATAAAGTGACCGTGTGCGGTATGGTGTGGTATAAAGTGACCGTGTGCGGTGTGGTGTGGTATAAAGTGACCGTGTGTGGTATGGTGTGGTATAAAGTGACTGTGTGCGGTGTGGTGTGGTATAAAGTGACCGTGTGCGGTGTGGTGTGGTATAAAGTGACCGTGTGCGGTGTGGTGTGGTATAAAGTGACCGTGTGTGGTATGGTGTGGTATAAAGTGACTGTGTGCGGTATGGTGTGGTATAAAGTGACTGTGTGCGGTGTGGTGTGGTATAAAGTGACCGTGTGCGGTGTGGTGTGGTATAAAGTGACCGTGTGCGGTGTGGTGTGGTATAAAGTGACCGTGTGTGGTATGGTGTGGTATAAAGTGACTGTGTGCGGTGTGGTATAAAGTGCACTGTGCTGTGCAAGTCCACAGTTAAAGTGACAGTCCAGAGTTGCAGTGCGAAAAGAACAAAAAGGTTTTTTTTTCAGAATAGTGTGATGTAAGAATTACAGACTGCCTCAACCCAGATTCCACCCTACGCTATATCAAAATAAGCTAATCCGCAAAACACCTTACATTTCACAAAAGTAGTTATGTAGAATTTCAGTTGTATCAATCAGAATCATAGACATAATTTAATCAGTCTGGGAGAAGCAGCAAGCCCCAAGGACTATCTCTAACCAAAAGGTATCTGAGACCATGATTATCATTCACACAATACCCCTTCCTGACCTGCTGGGGGGCCGGCACCAGCAAAGGTGTGAATACCGGTGATTACCACCTGCTGACCTCCGCCCCCGAGAATGATCTTCCCCAGCCTTTTGTTTCCTCACACATGTCCTATATCTAATTTACATTTAAAGGATAACTCCGGTCTATACTTCAAAGGGAAGAACAATATAAAATATCTGGGCAGAGTTTGCTCTGGGTTCTTGCTGACTCCGATGAACCCAAAGTGCTCCGTGTATTTTGTCACTGCTATGCTCACCTCATCTTACCCCTTATCTTACCCCTGTCTTACTCTTCTGCCACGCTCACCTCATCTTACCCCATCTTACCCTTGTACCTCGCTCATCTTATCTGATCCCCTGTCTTACTCTTCTGCCACGCTCACCTCATCTTACCTCTTATCTTACCCCTGTCTTACTCTTCTGCCACGCTCACCTCATCTTACCCCCTGTCTTACCCTTGTACCTCGCTCATCTTATCTTACCCCTGTCTTACTCTTCTGCCACGCTCACCTCATCTTACCCCTTATCTTACCCCTGTCTTACTCTTCTGCCACGCTCACCTCATCTTACCCCATCTTACCCTTGTACCTCGCTCATCTTATCTGATCCCCTGTCTTACTCTTCTGCCACGCTCACCTCATCTTACCTCTTATCTTACCCCTGTCTTACTCTTCTGCCACGCTCACCTCATCTTACCCCCTGTCTTACCCCTTCTGCCTTGCTCATCTTGTTGTATCCCCTGTCTTACCCTTCTGCCTCGCTCATCTCATCTGATCCCGTCTTACCTTTTTGCCTCGCTCACCTCATCTTACCCCCCTGTCTTACCCTTCTGCCTCACTCACCTCATCTTACCCTCTGTCTTACCCTTCTGCCTCACTCCCCTCATTTTACACCCTGTCTTACCCTTCTGCCTCACTCACCTCATCCTACACCCTGTCTTACCCTTACTGCCTCGCTCGCCTTATCTTACACCCTGTCTTACCCTTACTGCCTCGCTCATCTTATCTGATCCCCTGTCTTACACTTCTGCCATGCTCACCTCATCTTACCCCATGTCTTGCCCTTCTGCCTCGCTCATCTTATCTTATCCCCTGTCTTAACCTTCTGCCTCGCTCATCTCATCTTACCCCCTGTCTTACCCTTCTGCCTCACTCCCCTCATCTTACACCCTGTCTTACACTTCTGCCCTACTCACCTAATCTTACCCCTGTCTTACCCTTCTGCCTCGCTCATCTCAACTTACCCCTGTTTTACCCTTCTGCCTCGCTCACCTCATCTTACCTCCTGTCTTACCCTTCTGCCTTGCTCACCTTATCTTACCTCCTGTCTTACCCTTCTGCCTCGTTTACCTCATATTACCTCCTGTCTTACCCTTCTGCCTCGCTCATCTTATCTTATCCCCTGTCTTAACCTTCTGCCTCGCTCATCTCATCTTACCCCCTGTCTTACCTTTCTGCCTCACTCCCCTCATCTTACACCCTGTCTTACACTTCTGCCCCACTCACCTAATCTTACCCCTGTCTTACCCTTCTGCCTCGCTCATCTCAACTTACCCCTGTCTTACCCTTCTGCCTCGCTCACCTCATCAGATAATACACTAAATAATACACTAAAATTATCTGAGGTAAAGTTTGGTGTTCTGCAAGGATCTGTCTTAGGCCCACTGCTTTTCTCTTTATATCTGCTGCCTCTTGGTGAAATTATACATAAACATGGTATTCACTTCCATTGCTATGCTGATGATACACAGCTGTATATTTCAGCAAAGCCAGATGAGAGAGATCAGCTTAACAATGTTGAGGAGTGTGTAAAGGACATTAGACAGTGGATGCTTCATAACTTCTTTCTGCTCAACTCAGATAAGACGGAAGTACTTTTACTAGGACCACATGCAGCTAGAAGTAAACTTTCTGATTCTGTAGCATCTCTGGATGGTGTTTCTGTTTCAGTGTGTACAGCAGTCAAAGACCTTGGAGTGATTATTGACCCGAGTCTTTTCTTTGAGTCTCACGTGAATAATATCACCAGGATCTCCTTCTTTCACCTTAGAAATATTGCTAAAATTAGAAATATGATGTCGTTACAGGATGCAGAAAAACTAGTTGTTGCTTTTGTTACATCTAGATTAGACTTCTGTAACGCTTTACTGTCTGTGTGTTGGAGTAAGTGCAGAAATAAGCTTCAGTTAGTTCAGAATGCAGCAGCAAGAGTCCTCACTAGATCTAGAAAATATGATCACATCAGCCCTGTTTTAATCATCTACACTGCTCCCAATTCCATCTCACACTGATTATAAAATACTACTACTGATGTATAAAGCACTTAAAGCTCTCACGCCGCAGTATCTGAGTGAACTTCTGTACCAGTATGATCCTCCACGCCTACTTAGTTTAAAAGGTGCTGGCTATTTGTTGGTACCTCAAATAATGAAGACTCCAGCAGGGGGCAGATGTTTCTCTTATAAACCCCAAAGTTATGGAAAAGCCTTCCAATCAGTGTTCGGACACAGTCTCAGTGTTTAAGTCGAGGCTAAACACATATTTATTTAGTGGAGTCTTTAGTCAGTAGGTGTTTGTGAGGTAAAGGAGCAGATCTGGAGGAAACATGGATGTTTGGTGAACTGGGATATTTGGATGCTGTCGTCCCCTCAATTTCACACGTTCACTCAGGTTTGTTGATGGTGGTGTGGGGGGTCCCTTTTAGCTATGCTGCCATAGCGAGTCTTACCAGAGTCCAAACTGCACAATGACATTAACTTTCATACAACAATAAAGACACATAATAATCCATATCCTTCTCTTCCTGTCACCCTCTTCTCTCTCTCACTCTCTCTCTCTTGGTCTAGTTGCTCCTGGGGTTCCAGTGACCACTGTTCCTGCCCCTCCTCCCTTCGTGGATCATCCCACTTCGTCCTGGTCTGCCTCTGGATAGTGTTCTCTTCGCCTGGAGGCCACTCTGTGCAGCTTGGGACGGTTTCTCATCAATGCCTTGAGTGGTTCTATGAAATTTCAGAGTAAGAACGGGCGCTTTGAGGATGGATTGGACTGTAGCTAATGTTAACAGTCTGCTACATTGACTATGGACTTCTATTCGCTTCTGATCATCATCACTGCACTCCGCAACATCATATATCTGCTATAAATGGACATTTGGTGCAACCCAGATGAGGATGAAGTTCCCTCTTGAGTCTGGTTCCACTCAAGTTTTCTTCCTTATGCCATCAACGGAAGTTTTTCCTTGCCACAGTCGCCACAGGCTTGCTCATCAGGGACAAACTTACTCATAAAGAACATTTTTTATTTCACTTTTAATCACCACATTATCTGTGTAAAGCTGCGTTGAGACAATGTTCATTGTTAAAAGCGCTATACAAATAAAAATGAATTGAATTGAATTGAATTAAACCCCCTGCTCCATCTGCCTCATCCTCCCTTACTGCCGAATACTGCATCCTTCTATGATGAGATAATTGAGGAAATCTGCCAGACCTTCACTTTCTCCCCAACAATGCCTACATTACACAGCCAGGAATCCCCCACTCCTTCATTGTCAAGCTTCTTAACCTTAACAGAAGATGACAGAAGTCATCCAATCTTGCAATCACACCACCTGACATCTGGATCCAATCCCTTCAACTATGCTTCAGACCATCTCACAAGATCTCCTGCCATTCATTTCCACATTCATTAAGTTCAAGTTCAAGTTAAAATTTTATTTGTAACATACACATACATACAGAGTACGACATGCAGTGAAATGCTTTTTATGACTGTTCAGCATTTAAGCATGAAAAAATAAATAGAATATAAGGATAAAAAATAAAGAAGATAAATATAAAAAGTATAAACTATAGAAAATGTCTGCGTATGGCAGATATTGACAGTGCAAATTTTTGATTTCGTGATTGTCCTTAAATTGTCCATGTGCAGTATGGTGTGGTATAAATTGACACTGTGCTGTTCAGAGTGAAGTTCAGTCTACAGTTAAGGTGTCATATTAGTGCAAAAAAGTTGTGCAGAAATAAGTGAAGATGGACAGAGGTCCAGTACTAGATCCTGGGTGTTTCCTCGTTTAAACTCCGAATGGCCTGCGGAAAGAAGCTCCTCCTCATTCTCTCTGTGTTTGCTTTCAAGGAGCAGAAGTGCTTCCCTGAATGCAACAAAGAAAAGACTCCATTGTTGGGATGGCTTAGGTCCTTTAAAATCTTCCTGGTCCTGGTCCAGCACCGATTTTCTGCAGGTTAGGGAGCTCTGTGCGGATGGTATATTCAGCTGAATGCACCACCCTCTGGAGGGCTCGTCTGTTCTGCATGGTGCTGTTTCCGAACCAGGAAGTGATGCTACCCATCAGGACACACTCAATGGTGAAGGTATAGAAATTCCTTATTACCTGAGAGAGTAGATTAAAATGCCTTAAGCATCTCAGATGGTACAGACTTTCAGAATCTGACCTGTGATACCATCTGGTCCTGCTGCCTTCCTGGTATTCACTCTCCTAAATGTCCTCCTCATGTCATGCTTCAAAATGGTGAATGTGTTTACCTCTCTGGCTCTCTTGGCATGCACACTGTTTGGGCCGCTAGCGTGGTTAGCTGCAGCCTCAAAGTGAGCGTAAAAGATGTTTAGCTCATCTGTCAGAGAAGTGTTTGCATTCCCCATTCTCAGAAGATGGTGTTTTATAGTCTATAATGTTTCTTAGTCCCTGCCACAGGCTCCTAGAGCCACCAGGTCGGAACTGTAACTCTAGTTTTCTTTTGTTGCTTCCTTTACCGCTAACCGCAAGATGCAGCCCTGTACCCGTCCATGTCCCTGGTGGCGAGCCCTGTGTTGTAGGCAGCGGAGAGGGATCTCAGAGGTAAAGAGTGTGTGTGACGGGTGTGTGTGGTCAGCCACAATGTTGTGTGCTTTGCGGATTCAGCGTGTGGTGTAAATGTCCATGATAGAGGGGAGAGAGACTCCGATGATCTTCTCAGCTGTCCTCACTATCCTCTGTAGGGTCTTGCGATCCGAGACGGTGCAGTTCCCAAACCAGGCAGTAATGCACCTGCTCAAGATGCTCTCGATGGTCCCTCTGTAGAACATGGTCAGGATGGGGGGAGGGAGATGAGCTTTCCTCAGCCTTCTCAGGAAGTAGAGACGCTCCTGGGCTTTCTTGGTGATGGAGCTGGTGTTAAGTGACCAGGTGAGGTTGTCCGCCAGATGAACACCAAGGAATTTGGTGCTCTTGACGATCTCCACTGAGGATCCATCGATGATCAGTGGAGAATGGTCACTCTGTGTTCTCCTGAAGTCAAGAACCATCTCTTTAGTTTTGTCAACGTTTAAAGACAGGTTGTTTGCTCCACACCAGGCTGTTAACCGTTGCACCTCCTCTCTGTATGCTGACTCATCGTTCTTGCTGATGAGACCCACCACGGTCGTGTCAACGGCGAACTTGATGATAGGATTCGAGGTGTGCGTTGGTGCACAGTCGTGAGTCAGCAGAGTGAACAGCAGTGGACTGAGCACACAGCCCTGGGGGGCTCCACTGCTCAGTGTGGTGGTGCTGGAGATGCTGTTCCCGATCCGTACTGACTGAGGTCTCTCAGTCAGGAAGTCCAGGATCCAGTTGCAGAGGGAGGTGTTCAGGCCCAGTAGACTCAGCTTCTCGATCAGGTGCTGAGGAATAATTGTGTTGAATGCTGAACTGAAGTCTATGAACAGCATCCTTACATAAGAGTCCTTGTTATCCAGATGTGGTGAGGGCCAGATGGAGGGTTGTGGAGATGGCATTGTCCGTGGAGCGGTTTGGACGATATGCAAACTGCATGGGGTCCAGTGCGGGTGGGAGCTGGGTCTTTATGTGCCTCATGACGAGCCTCTCGAAGCACTTTATCATGATGGGTGTGAGTGCAACGGGACGATAGTCATTGAGGCAGGAGACAGAAGACTTCTTCGGCACAGGAATGATGGTCGTCGTCTTGAGGCACGTAGGAACAGTGGCGCTTCTTACTAAATCTCTGGAACACACTGTTTTTTTTACAAACTGTCTGTTTATCTCTCACAGAACAACCTCCATGATCCGAAACAGTCTGGCTTCAAAGCAGCACATTCTACAGAGTTGGCCCTTTTGCTGTCACTGAGAAACTACATGCTGATCGATCAGCTAAGCTGTCATCTGCCCTCATCCTCAACTTTTTAGCAGCATTCGACACAGTCAACCACAAGACTCTCTTGTCTACCCTCAGGAGCCTCTGTATACTTGGAGCAGCTTGGGTAATGGTTTGCTTCCTACCTGGAAGGTCACTCTTACCTGGTAACATGAATGGGGTCAAGTACTTGGTCACCTCCGTTTCTCCCTCTATACCCACTCTTTTGGTGAAGTTATATCCTTACATGGGACTTCTTACCGCTGCTATGCAGATGACACTCAACTCATCTTCTCATTCTCTCCCTCAGATACCACAGCTTCCGCTCGGATCTTAGCATGCTTGACAGACATTTCCTTATGGATGAGTGGTCATCAACTAAAACTCAACCCCAGCAAAACAGAACTGCTGGTTATCTCAGGTGATTCATCATTTAGGTCAGGATTATATAATAAAACTTCATGGCTCTCTGCTCTCCCCATCAGCCACTGATCGTAACCTCGGGGTAACTATGGACAATGAACTGTCCTTCTTTCCACATGCCGCTAATGTGGCTAGTTCTTGTCGATTTCTTCTCTACAACATCCGAGGGATTCGACCATTTCTGTCCACACAGGCTGCCCAGGTTCTTGTTCAGTCTCTTTTCATTTCAAGACTCGACTACTACAGCTCTCTGCTGGCAGGTCTTCCCCTGAACGTTATTCGTCCACTGCAAATGATCCAAAATGCAGCTGCACAACTTGTGTTCAATCTGCCCAAGTTCTCCCACACCACCCCACTGCTGCTTCTGCACTGGCTTCCAGTAGCTGCACATATCAGATTCAAAACACTGATGCTTGCCTACAAGGCCAAAAATGGACCAGCGCCCTCTTTCTTTAAAAAAAAACAAAACGGCTGTGTACCAGTGTAGATTTATTCATTGATAGAGACCCAAAGCACTTTTACACAGCTGTAAATGTAAAAGGACAGGTGTATAAATGGACAGATATATGAAGAGACAGGTGTATAAAAAGGTAGGTGTAAAAAAATAAGACAGGTGTATAAAGGACAGGTGTAAAAAGGACAGGTATATAAAGTGATGTATATAAAAGGACAGGTATATAAAGGGACAGGTATATAAAGGGACAGGTGTATAAAGAGACAGGTGTAAAAAGACAGGTATATAAAGTGATGTATATAAAGGGACAGGTATATAAAGAGACAGGTGTGAAAAAGACAGGTAAGTTAGGAGACAGGTGTATTAAGGACATGCATATGTAGTGGGGCAGTCTAGGTACCGCCCTCGTAGGCGTGACTGTCGCCTGAATGACTGGTGTGACAGCCTATTGGCTGCCATTCCAGGCATATTTAGTCACCTGAGCGTGCATGATCCAATCATTGTCGTTTGTGGGCGGGTGCACGCGGCTGTGCGGGAGGTAGGTACCTAGCTGTTTGGCTAATGCTGCTGCTACTAGTGTTTATGCACTATTAAGTGTGTCTATTGGTTTGTAGCCAGGTTGTGTTTAGGGTTGGCGTGACGTTGCTGTTGGGTACAGGCTGTCTTTCACTCCAGGTATGTTAATTCTAGTGGATTAATGTTTGTTGCGGTGGGACTCGTAACTTATGCTTCGATTATATTGCAGCCTGTGTATGATGGAACACCCGCATATTTGCAGCTCGTTGCTGTTTGGATAAAACTGCGCGTAACTGAACCTGTTTAATAATCTACTTCTGGGTATGTATATCTAGTCCCTTGAGCATTATTTGACTTGGTGTCTCTGACTGATTTGTCTTTATTTTTGTCTATTTTAGTGGGGGTAATTGTTCGCGAGCATTTTGTCACTGTGGACTGCGGGGCAAATAAGTTACTCCCGATACCATATTAAGACTGCACTGTTGGTTCTCCTGCCATTTTGGTATTTCATTACTCTGGGATCATTTGTATTGGAATTGTCAGATGTTTGTTCTGCTGCCATTTTTATCTCTCTGTGACCATTGGTACTGAATTTCAGCGTTTGTTTCCTGTTTAATTGGACTGATTTGAGTATTCATGGATCTTTTCTTTAGTTTCTTCTGTGATTACTTTGTTGTTTTTGTAACTTGATGTGAATCCTGTTTGTTTGTTTTCTTTCATCTTGTTTTCCTCTTTTGTTTTCGTTCTTTTCTTGGGCCCTTGGTCGAGCCATTGTGTCTAGGTTCATGAGCTTGTGATGCCAACCTAGCAGAGCTCCTGTCTCTCTGAACCTGTGTGACCAGTAAATGATCCAGATTTGTCATTCATGGTTTGAACTTGACCCATCAAAATTGCTTCACTGTATGTGTGTTTGATTGTTTTTATACTCTTGTTTGTGTTTTTGTTTATTTCAGGAGCTGAAGGCCTCCAGTGAGGGAAGCTAGCTGTTTTGACCTGTGTGGTGGTGGTGCTTCTCTCACAGAGTGTTTTGCCGTGTCCATTGTATCTCCCTCACTTAGTGTGTGTGTGTGGGTGTTTGTGCGGAGCATACTTGGGTGAGTGGGGTGTCTTAAGATACTCACTGTGCAGCTAGCCACCCTACTGGTAAGCCTCAGCCTGAAAGTATTTCTATTTCTTTTTGTTATTCCTGCCTGGTCAACAGTTCTTTTATATTTTAGCTAATTCTTATTTGAGAAATAAAAGCAATTTTGTATTTATATCCACGTCTACTGTGTTTAGTGGAAACGAACCTGTGTGCTTTATTTTGAGTTTAAATTTCCCAGTTTATAGAAACTGGGTGGCGTAGTCTGCTTTCCGTTTTCATTGTACATTAGTGTCGACTTTTACCAAACAACACCGCCCCGCCACACATATAAAGAGAGACATATATAGGGGCAGAAGTATAAAGGGACAGGTGTAAAAAAGACAGGTAGATTAAGGGACACGTGTATATATTGACATGTATATAAAGGGACATGTAGATAAAAAGGACAGACAAATAAAAGGACATGTATAAAGAAAAACACAAACAGTAACATAAACAGAGAAAAGGGAAGAAGTAGATGAACACCAGGTAGAATCGAGAAACAAAAGGAAAAGTTGGCAAAAGACAAGTTAGACATGTCCTCATTACTAAACAGAAGGTGCACTAAGCCCGCCCCCTTGTATCTGATTGGTTGATTTATGAACAGTGATGAGTGCAGTTTATTTACTGTAGCTGGAGTCAATTCTGAAAGGTTCATTAACCTACTGCACTATGCCAACAGGGGGCACTATAAGCTTTTATAATGGTCTTCACATTTCTCTTTCTCTCCTAACCCCCCTCCCCACACCCCCCCCCCCTCTCTCTCTCTGTCACTCTCTCACTCTTTCCATCCTCCTTTAATCTCCCCAGCAGAACTGAATGTGGCATTTAGGACAATGCTTGCATTAATTCAGCCTTAAAATGGAAAGCTGAGTGTGATAAAATCAATACAGAGTTAAAAAGAGCTGACTCACACTCACACTCACACTCACACACACACACACACACACACACACATATCCTTTGGTTCCTTGCATGCCAGAAAAAGTAGCACCTAAATGAAGATGTGTGTGTGTGTGTGTGTGTGTGTGTGTGTGTGTGTGTGTGTGTGTGTGTGTGTGTGTGTGTGTAAAAGAAGAAAAATGTGCTTATTTGTAAAAAATAGTTGGCAGAAAGACCTTGTGTGTCTTTGAAAACACAAAACACTACGTACAGACGTACCTGTAGTTCTCTCAACACCTTAAACGAGTGAAACACAGAGGAAATGCAGAGACACACACAGTGTGATTTAAACCCTCTGTGTTCATTACATTAATCACTCCTACTCAGACAGACAGATGATAAAGAGACAGACAGATAAACAGACAGATAAACAGACAGATAGATAGACAGACAGGTAAAGATACAGACAGATAAGCAGACCGACAGATAAAGAAAGAGACAGATAAATATACAGACAGATAAGCAGACAGACAGATAGACAAAGAGACAGACAGATAAACAGACACAAATAAACAGATAGACAGACAAAGAGACAGATAAACAAACAGATAAATAAATAATGATACAGACAGATAGATAAAGATACAGACAAAAAAACTGACAGACTGTCTGTTTATCTGTCTGTTTATCTATCTATCTATCTATTCAATTCAATTCAATTCATGTTTATTTGTATTGCGCCTTTAACAATGAACATTTTCTCAGAGCAGCTTTACACAGATAATGTGGTAATTAAAAATAAATATGTTCTTTATAACCGTAAGTTTGTCCCTGATGAACAAGTCGGTGGAGACTGTAGTGAAGGAAAAACTCCCCGAGATGGCATAAGGAAGACACCTTGAGAAGAACCAGACTCAAGAGGGAACCTCATCCTCATCTGGGTTGCACTGAATGTCCATTTGTAGCGGATATACAATGTTGCGGGGTGCAGTGATGGTGATCATAAGTGAAAAGAAGTCCTGAGTCAGTGTAGGAGACTGTTGACATTAACTACAGTCCAAATCCATCCTCAAAGCTCCCGTTCTTACTCCGGAATTTCATGGAACCACCCAAGGCGTTACCTTCAATCGAAGATAACACTATCCAGAGGCAGGCCTGGACGAAGTGGGAAGATCCACGGAGGGGAGAGGGGCAGGAACAGTGGTCACTGGAGCCTCAGGAGCAAGTTTAACTCGATAGAGAGAGAGAGAGAGAGAGAGAGAGAGAGAAGAGGGTGACAGGAAGAGAAGGATATGAATTATTAAGTGTCCTTATTGTTATATAAAAGTTAATGTCACTGTGCAGTTTGGACTCCGGCAAGACTCGCTATGGCAGCAGAACTAAAAGGGAGAACCAGAAGGTAACACAGACATGAGGATCTCTGGAATGAAGTGTTTGGTGAAGTCTCCTCACTCTCACACGTTTACTCAGGTTTGTTGACGGTGGTGTGGTGGGTCATCTCGTGATGACCCACCACACCACCGTCAACAAACCTGAGTAAACGTGTGAGAGTGAGAAGACGACAGCATCCAAATATTCCAGTTCACCAAACACTCCATTCCATGATCCCTCCAGATCTGCGCCTTTACCTACAAAAAAGATCTACTGACTAAAGACTTATTATAAATAAATACGTTTTCAACCTCGACTTGAACACTGAGACTGTGTCTGAGTCCCGAACACTGATTGATCAAAGTAGGCATGGAGGATCATACTGGTACAGAGGTTCACTCAGATACTGTGGTGCGAGACCTTTAAGTGCTTTATACGTCAGTGGTAGTATTTTATAATCAGTGTGAGATGTAATTGGGAGCCAGTGTAGATGATTAAAACAGGGCTGCTCATATTTTCTAGATCTAGAAGGGGACTTGCTGCTGCATTCTGAACTAACTGAAGCTTATTTCTGCACTTACTCCAACACCCAGACAGTAAAGCATATTTACTGCATATTTATTAGACAATCTAGATGTTACAAAAGCATCTACTTGTTTTTTTGCATCCTGTAACAACATCATATTTCTAATTTTAGCAATATTTCTAAGGTGAAAGAAGGAGATCCTGGTAATATTATTCACGTGAGACTCAAATAAAAGACTCGGGTCAATAATCACACCAAGGTCTTTGACTGCTGTACACACTGAGAGAGAAACACCATCCAGAGATGCTACAGAATCTGAAAGTTTACTTCTAGCTGCATGTGGTCCTAGTAAAAGTACTTCCGTCTTATCTGAGTTGAGCAGAAGAAAGTTATCAAGCATCCACTGTCTAATGTCCTTTACACACTCCTCAACATTGTTAAGCTGATATCTCTCGTCTGGCTTTGCTGAAATAAACAGCTGTGTGTCATCAGCATAGCAATGAAGCTTACGGCCACTTATCACGAAACATGTTCGCATGCGAGCGCGGCTGTGCCACGCCCCCCCTGAGATCCCGGTCGAATTCCTGGCTCGTTTCCATGGGCACACCGTTCCGTCACAGAGTGTCTACATGCATGCCGTGCCACCACAGAGCGTATACGAGTGCTCCGCTCTGCCACAGAGTCTCTACGATCACTCCGCGCCGCCACAGAGTCTCCAAAAGCGCTCGGTGCCGCTCAGCCCCACAGTTCTGCTGAGGGTGCTGCTCAGCTCCAGAGTTCTGCTGAGGGTTCCGTACTGCCGCCTGCCCGCGAAGGGGATGTCGTACCGCCGCCTTGCCACGAAGGGGACATCATACTGCCGCCTGTCTCGCCTCCAAGCCTCTCCGACGGCGACGAAGGGGAAAAGTCCTTTGTAAAGAATAGGCGACGTCACATCTCCGAGTCCATCAGGCATGGCCTTTGGACTCTGCCGTTTGTGTTTAGTCTTTTGTGTGATTCTTAGATTATTATTATAAATAGCTGCGACCCCACCGCCTCTGCTATTTAGACGGGGTTCGTGTATGTAACTATACCCAGGAGGACTCCATATTCATTCGGTTTAATCCACGTTTCTGTCAAACACATTATTTTAAACTCCTGGTGGGTAATAATTTCGTGTATAGTAAACTCTTTTGACGTGAGAGATCTAATATTTAACAATCCTATCTTTAGATCAGAGGTGCTGGCTGTACGTTCAGTCCTATTTATTTTTATTTTAATCAGGTTACTTAAACAGACCTTCTGAGAATTCCTACATTTTGGTTTCGCTCGGGGGACAGACACAGTCTCAATTGGGTGGATCCTGAGTGACTCTGTGCAGCTAGCAGATGGTCGGTTTAGCCTGTCTGTCTGCTCCCTGGCCTTGGCTCTGGACAGTCACTTGGTAACTAGTGCTGTTCTGAGACTATGACCTATACTACAAAAAATGAGAGCTGCACCTTCCCGAGTGGGATAGATACCGTCCCGCCCTAACAGGCCAGCCTTGCCCTCAAAATTGCTCCAATTATCTATAAAAACCACATTTTTTTGGGAGCATTACTCGGACATCCAGCAGTGCAGCGACCATAACCTACTGGAGGCTACATCGCCACGTCACATTGGGATGGGGCCAGAGCATGTTACTGCATCGGACATTGCCTTCGCTAATTTACACACCTTTATGATATTACTCTTAGTAACCTCTGACTGTCAAAGGCGTATATCATTAGCTCCTGTGTGAAAAACTATCTTAGAGAACCTATGATGTCCTAAAAATCTAAGCTGACCTGCTATGTCCGGCGCCCTGGCTCCCGGTATACACATGACCTGTGCTGCTGGTGTCCCTAAAGGTCTAGCTACTTTTACGTGCCTCAGAATAGAGTCTCCTATAACCAGCGCTCTTTCAGGTTTCTCAGCGGGTGCTTCACTGAGGAGAGCAAACCTGTTGGACACGTGAAGCGGAGAGGAATGTTGCTCCCGTGGGCAAGCCTTAGCGTTAGCTTTGGCTTTGCGAGAATGCCGCCGAGTCGTCACCCATTCGCCCCACTCTAATGCGAGAGTCGGGGGAATATTAACTTCACCTAGGGCATCCAGACTTTCGCCTGTAGAACCTGGACTGCTCTCGAAATCACTACTTCTCTCTAGACTCTGTATGCGCTCCTCTAATGCTAAGATCTTCTCCGTCAAAGAGCAAACTAGCTTACACTTCTCACAGATAAAATTATCGCTAACGATGGAGAAAGACCGACTAAACATGTCACATTCACACACTGAATAAACTGGACGTTCGCCATAACAGAGAAATTACGTACCTTAATGTGGTTACTGTAGTGTGTGTTCGTAGTTCTGGTGGGACTGTCCTCCACTCACTGCTTTCAAACTTTCAAACATGGAATAAAGCGCTCTTCCGAAAGCAAAAAAAGAGACGAAACGGAGCCAACGGATGCAGGAAATAAAAACGATATTTTGATATTTTGAAGCGATGAGAGAAAGAAAAAGACGAACTGTAAAAAATGTAAACGCTGATTCAAACAGAATTCCTGGCAAACAATCAACAACAGGAAATAGGAACTGACGTCAGAGCAAAAAATAAGAGTTCATCCATTCCTCCATCTATCTATCTATCTATCTATCTATCTATCTATCTATCTATCTATCTATCTGTCTGTCTGTCTGTCTGTCTGTCTGTCTGTCTGTCTGTCTGTCTGTTTGTATCAGACAGATAATGATACAAAGAGACAGACAGACAGACAGACAGACAGACAGACAGACAGACAGACAGACAGATAGATAGATAGATAGATAGATAGATAGATAGATAGATAGATAAACAGACAGGCAGACAGACAGACAGGTAGATAGATATAGATAGACAGTTTTCAGAATTTAGACTGGTATCTCCTGGTGGTTCTTGCTTATGTAACGAGTTATGAGTGTAATATAAATGGGATCATTTGCTTTTTCACAAAAATCCTGTATTGTTATATTATTTGTTTTCTTTCTTTTGGTATTAAGTGTTTATTTTGCTGTTTTCTGTAAGAGACTTTTATTTTTATATTTACTCTTGGCGTTATGCGGACGGCATTTTCAATTGAGCGCACGTGCCTCGTCAGTTTGCATTGCATATGCTGGAGAGAGGTAGGGGTTTGTGTGAGCTCTTCAATTAATAAGAGAATTAAACTCATTAAGCATAAAAATCTGTTTGAAACTGATTTGATATGAACAGTTCTGAGACTATGTTCAACTGTATGTTTTATGTGCAAGTGGATTTAGAATGTGAGGATTGAGCATGTGGGCTGTATGTATTCAGTGTTAATGTGCTTCTGAGTTGTTAGCCAGCTAACAGTTGTTGTACTATACAGGAATACACTGTCACATGGTGCCCACAAGTGATTGTCTCCTTATTTGCATTAATCCACAGGTATTTCTTTCTTGATCTCTTTTATTATTTTTCTATCGTCTTTTGTATGAATGTCTAGTGTTTAAATGTTAATGTATTTTGTTCAATTGTTGCATATGATGAGTTTGCATTGCATATGCTGGAGAGAGGAATACACTGTCACATGGTGCCCACGAGTGATTGTCTCCTTATTTACATTAATCCACAGGAGAGATCTGAGGAGTGTTGATTGGTGGGTGAAACTGCTAATAAACCTTCTCTGGTGAACTGAATGAAAGTGTCCTGAGCCTTTCTTGAACACAACGCAGACTAGAGTAGCAGCGGTTAGCAGTAGACCGGCTACACTTAGTTGGCGGGGCTAGGATCTTTAGGGGGTGTGGCCTTACAGTGTGGTCCATAGGCACCTGTAGTGTAGAAGTACCTGATGTTATATCTTGCAGCTCTCAAGAGGCCGGTAGACCATAAGATTACACAAACAAGGAACTCTCTCTAAAGTGTGGACATCTGGACCATGCTTTCATCATGACATGACATTGCTTATCCCACAACATTTAAACAAAAACATCAAGAAATTGTGTTAGTGTGCCGTATCTTAGATGTGTGTATCTCATGGAGAGAGAGTTAACTGAGCCGCACATAAGGACTCAAACATCTCCTGTTTCATGCTGGACTTGAAGACATCTGCAGCTACAATCATGGTCTGGAGACATCATCTGTCTCACTGTGATGATCAGGTCTGTGATGTTTCTCACAAAAATCAGAGCATTAGTGTGTATTGTGTTTTATACCAGATACACTGTAGTGTGTGTGTGTGTGTGTGTGTGTGTGTGTGTGTGTGTGTGTGTGTGTGTGTGTTTGTGTGAGTCTCAGTCCAGTTGATTGGGTCCACCTGCTGTGCTTTTGCCCTTGCTGACACAACACTTTAATATTTCAGACACCAACAGCATGCACCATATGTCTCTCTCTCTCACACACACACACACACACACACACACACACACACACACACACACACACACACACACACACACACACACACACCTTATGAGTTATAAATGTATAATGCAGTTGTGATATTCAAAGGATAGAAAAGAAAAGGACCAAAACCTGCTGCTGGATTTTTATGAACTTTAAGTCAACTTTAATCACAATTTATATCAAACACACACACACACACACACACACACACACACACACACACACACACACACACACACACACACACACACACACACAGCAGTCTAGAGGGTGAGATGTCTCAATAGACTTGTGCCCGAGCTTGCCTACAGGGGCAGAGCTCTGGTGAAAAACAACCTGATGGCCTCCATTATCAGGTAGAAGGTCAAACTTCTGGAACCTCCAGATCATCCGTGGACAATATTTTTCTCTGAAATAGATGACAGTTTTTTCTCTCAAACATTTCCTCCTACAAAGTGTTGAGGGGAAACTCCCTGAGAAACCTTATAAGGAACCAGACTTGACAGAGAACCTATGCTCATCTACAGTAGACAATGCCATGATACATCGCTTCATTCTATCAATGTGAAGACCAACGTCATCAGTGCAGATTACATAAGCAGAAACTTCATTACAGCTTTATAATGAAGTCGGTTTGGATCCATCAGTTGCTCACTGAGCAAAATAGTTCACATTATTATCTAAATCCCATAAGTATCTAAATCCTTTTCCAGCGTTCAACAAAATAGGAGAAATTAGAGCAGATGATGACTAAAAATCTGAAGCTGATTTGGAAAAAGAGATAGGATCCAGTCCAGAACATTGTGCGCTATCACACCACAGCACACCACAGCACAGCACAGCACATTACAGCACACCACACCACACCACACCACATTACACCACACCACATTACAGCACACCACACCACCCCACACCACAGCACAGCACAGCACACCACACCACATTACACCACACCACACCACACCACACCACATTACACCACACCACATTACAGCACACCACACCACCCCACACCACACCACAGCACAGCACAGCACACCACACCACACCACATTACACCACACCACATTACAGCACACCACCCCACACCACAGCACAGCACACCACATCACATTAGAGCACACCGCATTACAGCACACCACACCACACCACATAACAGCACAGCACACCACACCACATCACATTACAGCACACCACACCACCACACATTACACCACACCACAGCACACCACACCACACCACACCACACCACATCACAGCACAGCACACCACACCACACCAGACCATACCACACCACACCACATCACCCCACATTACACCACAGCACAGCACACCACACCACATTACAGCACAGCACAGCACACCACAATACACCACACCACACCACATTACACCACACCACAATACACCACACCACATTACACCACACCACATTACACCACACCACAGTACACCACACCACAGTACACCACACCACATTACAGCACACCACACCACACCACATTACACCACACCACACCACATTACAGCACAACACACCACAATACACCACACCGCAGTACACCACACCACACCACATTACACCACACCACATTACACCACACCACAGTACACCACACCACATTACAGCACACCATACATTACAGCCCACCACACCACACCACACCACACCACACATTACAGCCCACCACACCACACCACATTACACCACACCACACCACATTACAGCACACCACACCACAGTACACCACACCACACCACACCACACCACACACACACACACACACACACACACACACACACACACACACACACACAATAACTATTCTTATTATTCTCTATAGCCTCCAAGAAGTACTTACACACCTACACACACACACACACACACACACACACACACACACACACACACACACACACACACACACACCACATTACAGCACAACACACCACAATACACCACACCACACCACAGTACACCACACCACACCACATTACACCACACCACATTACATCACACCACAGTACACCACACCACACCACATTACAGCACACCACACATTACAGCCCACCACACCACATTACACCACACCACAGTACACCACACCACACCACACATTACAGCCCACCACACCACACCACATTACAGCACAGCACACCACATTACAGCACACCACACCACATTACACCACACCACAGTACACCACACCACACCACACCACACATTACAGCCCACCACACCACACCACATTACAGCACAGCACACCACATTACACCACACCACACCACAGCACATGACAGCACAGCACAGCACACCACATTACAGCACAGCACACCACATTACACCACACCACACCACATTACACCACACCACAGTACACCACACCACACCACACTACACATTACAGCCCACCACACCACACCACATTACAGCACAGCACACCACATTACACCACACCACATCACACCACATTACAGCACAGCACACCACACCACATTACAGCACACCACACCACATTACAGCACACCACACCACACCACATTACAGCACAGCACATTACAGCACACCACACCACACCACACCACATTACAGCACACCACACCACACCACACCACATTACAGCACAGCACATTACAGCACACCACAGCACATTACAGCACACCACACCACACCACATTACAGCACAGCACATTACAGCACACCACACCACACCACATTACAGCACACCACACCACATTACAGCACAACACACCACATTACAGTACACCACACCACATTACAGCACAGCACACTACACTACACCACATTACAGCACACCACACCACATTACAGCACAGCACACCACACTACACCACATTACAGCACACCACACCACATTACAGCACAGCACAGCACACTACACCACATTACAGCACAGCACACCACATTACAGCACAGCACACCACACTACACCACATTACAGCACACCACACCACATTACAGCACAGCACACCACACTACACCACATTACAGCACACCACACCACATTACAGCACAGCACACCACACCACATTACAGCACAGCACACCACATTACAGCGCAGCACACCACATTACAGCACAGCACAGCACACCACATTACAGCACACCACACCACATCACACCACACCACATTACAGCACAGCACACCACATTACAGCGCAGCACAGCACACCACATTACAGCACACCACACCACATTACAGCACAGCACAGCACACCATGCCACACCACATTACAGCACACCACACCACATTACAGCACAGCACAGCACACCACATTGTGCACATCTTGTGCTCGAGATATTAGGGTTCGGCAACATAAAAAAAAATCGACATAACCGATAAAAAATGCTAAGACAAAGCGAGATTTTGCCAGTTCCACTTAAAAAACATTGACTTAATAGCGTTGGCGAGTTAACCGAGGTCGAGATAAGTGGGTTTGACTAATATATATATACACAGTGAGGAAAATAAGTATTTGAACACCCTGCTATTTTGCAAGTTCTCCCACTTAGAAATCATGGAGGGGTCTGAAATAGATAGATAGATAGATAGATAGATAGATAGATAGATAGATAGATAGATAGATAGATAGATAGATAGATAGATAGATAGATAGATAGATAGATAGATAGATAGATAGATAGATAGATAGATAGATAGATAGATAGATAGATAGATAGAAATGTAGAGCCCTGATAAATTAGGGTCTAATAATTATTTGGTTTTTATTTTCTTTTACACTACATAGTTCAAACTTGTTCATTTAAGAAAAAAAAGATATAACTAAGAAAAAAAAAACTGTTAAAAAAAAATTGTTGTTTAAATAATAAGGTGTTTTCTGACTGACCTCTGAGGTCAGAGGTGAGAGGGGAGGGAGGAAGTGAGTGTGAGAGAGAAGGATGACACGAGGAGTCCGGGAAAAAAAAAAACCAGAGCCAACCAGAGACTTAAATCCCAGCTGGGTACTATTTGTTTTGTGGGGTTTTCTTTTCTTTTGTCTTCTCTAAATTTGTTTCTGTTAATAAATGTTTGTCCATACAATATATTCTCAAGTTATTTCTGAATGATATGTCTGTTATTTCTGAATGAAGAGAATGTCTAAAAGAAACACTGAAGTCCGAACCCGAGGTTAATAACAGTATTTTGGGGTTACTTTGGTAGCAAACAAATTACACCAAGTAAATTTAGATGTGCCTCTCACGTGTAAAATTACCCTAGACATAGTTTGAGCCAGTGAATCAGTGAGAGGGCTACATTTGCGGGGGCTCGTCCGGGATTTCAGATCACTGTGTTTTTTTTTCTTCTTTCTTGGTATATTATTTGAAGGGCAAAACCTGTAAAGTCATTGTTTGTTTGATGCATGTCATTTTCTTTTGTTGAATAAGTGGGCAAGACAGTGAAGGTTGAGCAGTTATTATTCATTTAAGTTTACCTAAAGATACAGATGAGCAATATGGATGTAAATAAGGTCATCGCGTGGTGTAGTGAAAAAAAATGTTCAGCTTGAAAACGCCCTCATTTTGAGCAATGTACCTTTGGATTGTAAAGATATGATGGTGTACAATGTGCCTGATACAGTCGAAGGTATGGATAAATGTAAAGTGCGCGGGCGTCGTCCTGATCCGATTGAGCAGCAGCATTTTGTTTTGATAGAAACTGCTAGGAAGGTTTCTGAGATACCTCTCCCTGCTGAAATTGGAGGATCTGATGTAGGTACTTGGTATACCCAGATTGTAAATGTCACAACTCAAACACCTGAACAAAATAGGGGGGATGAGTTTCATACTAAACTGTTTTCTTTTCTAGAGAAAGAGGGTAAATCTTTAGCTGATGTTCAGAGTATGGTTTCTCCTTCACTTAGCATAAGCACTGAGCTTGTTGGTGCCATTAACTCTTTGGTTCAGAAGTGTAATGTGGCTACGCCTGCTGAGGGCCCAAGCTATAGGAAACTGCGTACGTTTTCCGGGATAACACCTACACCCAGTGGTGAGGATGAGTATGAAGCATGGGCTGAACAGACCACTCCCATTCTTGAAGAGTGGCAGTGTTCTGACAACATTAAGAAAAAAGGCCTTGTTGAGTGTCTTAGGGGTCCTGCAGCCGATATAGTGAGATTTGAAAAGATTACAAATCCAACAGCTTCCTCCGGTGATTATCTCAGTGCATTAGAGACAGCCTTTGGTACCACGGAAAGTGCCGCAGATCTAATGGTGAGGTTTAGGAGTACTTTTCAGAATGAGGGTGAAAAACTCTCAGCATACATATTGAGGTTGGATAAATTGCTGCACAGTGTTTTACGCAAAAGAGGCATTAAACTCTCTGAAATGAATCAGCTTTGTATGCAGCAGATAATTAGAGGACCCACTTTCTTTCACAGATCTTTTAAAAGAGGTCAGAGAAGAAGAGAATATGATGCACAGCAGGAACTCAGTTCAGGTCAACGTGGCTTTGTCTGCTGCCTCCTCTGTCAAGAGTGAGACCTCTGTTAAAGCAAATCCTACTGAGTCTGAGATTGAGGGACTAAAGAAGGAAGTTAGGGGGTTAAAGAGTGAGATGTCTCGGTTATTGACTGCAACAACTGAAACTGTAACTCATGGTTCTTCTGAAAACCATAGCTCAGCAACTGTTGAGAGACGATCAACAAACAGAGCAGTGGGTAGCACAAACTATTTCTGCTATAGGTGTGGCGAAGTCGGGCACTTAAAGCGGAATTGCGTGAATAAGGAAAATTTGAGAAAAGTGAATGAACGCTTCATCAAACTCAAACGCCAGACGGGAAACTTCCCCGGGGCTTGGTAGAGGAACGGACTGATGCTCCGGGTAAGAAACGTTCCAACAAGTGCAAGCAAGTAAAAATTGGAAAGGCTGTTCTCCCAGCAGGGTTAGTTGGTCCTAGCTCTATCCTTCCCATTCAGATAGAAGGAATTTATGCCAAAGCCTTGCTTGACAGTGGGTCGCAAGTCACTCTGCTATACAGATCCTTTTATAACAAGTATCTTAAGCACCTGCCCTTAACGCCAATTGAGAATTTGGAAATATGGGGTCTAAGTTCCCAGCAGTATCCATATGACGGCTGTGTGTCACTAAGGCTTGAATTTCCAGGGTCTGTAGCTGGAGTGGTTGAGACCATTGATGCGCTCATGTTGGTTTGTCCTGATCCGGCTGTGAGAGGTGAAGTGAATATTTTGGTGGGAACAAACACCTCTGTGGTGAAAAGACTTGTTGAGGCATGTAAAAAGAAGATGGGGAATGATTTTCTTCATACCTTGACAGTGCATCCTGAAATCAAAGATGCATACGAACGGGTCGTTGCTGGTGCTGATGGTAAAGTTGACAACAGTCAAGGTACTGTGTGGTTTCCGGGGTTTAAGCCTGTGAAAATCTGTCCAGGTGAAAGTAGGCAAATTAGAGGAATCTTAAGATACCCAGGAGAGCTTTCTGCTAAAACATTCTTGGTGGATCAGCCCGAAGAGTTCTGTTTTCCAGAAGAGCTACTGGTAAGAGCAGAAGTGCAACCTGCTACAGCTGCACACTCTAAAAGACTTGGGGTCACAGTCAGAAACGTCTCCAGTCGCCCTGTCACTTTGAAACGAGGTATGCGCATTGCCCATGTGTTTCCAGTTGATGTTGTACACTCTGTTTCTTCATCTAAAGGAAGTAGCGCTGAAAAAGAATTGACTCTGGACTCCTTTGAATTTGGTGATTCTCCAGTACCTGAGGCGTGGAAAAGAAAGCTGGCTAAAGAGATGCTAAAAAGGAAAGATATTTTCTCCTGTAGTGAGTTCGATGTAGGTTGTTCGAAAAGCACCCAACACAACATTAGGGTTAACGATGATAGACCTTTTCGTGAAAGATCAAGACGACTTGCTCCAGCTGACATTGAAGATGTCAGACAACACTTGGAGAAGTTAAAGGAAGCTGGTATTATCTCCGAGTCCCGCAGTCCTTACGCCTCGCCGATTGTGGTAGTGAGGAAAAAGAACGGGCAAGTAAGGATATGCGTGGACTACAGAACCCTGAATCGTCGCACCATCCCAGACCAATACACAGTCCCCAGAATTGAAGATGCTCTAGCCTTTTTGAATGGAAGTCAGTGGTTCAGTGTATTAGATCTCAGAAGTGAATACTATCAGATTCCACTGTGTAAAGCTGACAAAGAAAAGACAGCTTTTATCTGTCCAGTGGGGTTCTACCAATTTCAAAGGATGCCTCAGGGCATTTCTGGGGCTCCTGCAACCTTTCAAAGGGTCATGGAAAAGACGGTTGGTGATATGAACCTGTTGGAAGTGTTGGTATATTTGGATGACATCATTATTTTTGGAAGGACTCTGGAGGAACATGAGCAACGGCTCCTCAAAATGCTTGACCGTTTGCAAGATGAAGGACTCAAATTGTCGTTAGACAAGTGCATCTTCTGTCAGCCTTCTGTTACTTACGTTGGTCACATTGTCTCTCAGGAAGGTGTGTCAACTGATCCCTCTAAGATAGAAGCAGTAAAGTCCTGGCCCAGACTGCAGAATGTTTCTGAACTTCGCTCTTTCTTAGGGTTCAGCGGTTATTACAGAAGGTTTGTAAAGGACTATTCTAAAGTATCTCACCCCTTGAACCAGTTGCTGCAGGGTTGTTTGCCAAACAAAAACCTGAAAAAGACCAGAATTTAAAATCCTGAAAAGGTATTTTACAAAGCATCAGACCCCTTTGGAACTAGGTGGAATGAAAGTTGTGAAACTGCGTTCAAGGAGTTGAAGGAAAGGCTTACCCAAGCTCCTGTGTTGGCGTTCGCAGATCCCAAGCTACCGTATGTGTTACATGTAGACGCATGTTGCGAAGGTTTGATAGGGGTGTTGTATCAAGATCAGGGTCAGGGACTGCGTCCTGTAGCATTTATCAGCAGAAGCCTTACACCTTCAGAAAAGAACTATCCTGTGCACAAACTTGAATTTTTGGCTCTAAAATGGGCTGTGGTGGACAAACTACATGACTATCTCTATGGGGCAAAGTTTGAGGTACAGACTGATAATAATCCGTTAACATATGTGTTGACCACTGCTAAACTAGACGCTGCAGGGCATAGGTGGTTGGCAGCTTTGTCATCATATGATTTCAGTCTGAAATATAGGCCTGGGAACCAAAACATAGATGCTGATGCTTTATCCCGCCGTCTTCACCCCAGAATGGAAGAAGAGGATAGATGGGCAAACCTATCATCTTCTGGTGCTAAAGCCTTGTGCAACTTTCAAATGTTGGGTAATTCTGGTAAATTTGGGAACTGTAGCAGGGTTATTACTCCCTTGGGTGGGTCTCCAAAATCTGTCCCTGTAGCTTACTGTAATCCATCTACCTTAGACCTTGCTCTTACTCCTAAAATGAGTTCCTCTGATCTGTCATGTGCTCAGCAGGATGATCCTTGTTTTGGTGAAGTGTGGAGGGCTTTTAAGGAAGGAGATCCAAGCAGGGTTAATAAGGGCATCCATAAGGACCTTCCCCTTGTCATGAGAGAGTGGGAAAGGTTAGAGATGGAGGATGGGGTGATGTTTCGTTGCACACAAGTTCCAAATAAACCCAGACGAAAACAGTTGCTACTGCCGCAGAAATTTCAAGTGACCGTTCTCAAGTCATTGCATGATGACTCTGGGCACTTAGGGTTTAAAAAAACCTATGGGTTCATTAGAGAGAGGTTTTATTGGCCTCGGATGAAGACCGACGTGGAGCGGTATTGTCAGACATGTGCTCGGTGTGTCCAGAGGAAGACACTGCCTAAAACAGTTGCACCATTATCACACATGACTAGCAGTGGCCCAATGGACTTAGTGTGTATGGATTTTCTATCTATTGAACCTGACTCCAGTAACACCTGTAATGTTGTAATTCTTGTCATCACTGATCATTACACCAGATATGCGCAGGCTTTTCCCACCAAGGACCAGAAGGCGTCCACTGTAGCTAAGGTATTGTGGGAGAAGTATTTTATGCACTATGGACTGCCGAGACGCATGCACTCAGATCAAGGGAGAGATTTTGAGAGTCGGCTCATACATGAGTTGTTGGATATGTTGGGGGTTCAGAAGTCCAGAACGACTCCATATCATCCCCAGGGGGACCCGCAACCAGAGCGGTTTGATCGAACGCTGCTGGACATGTTGGGGACCCTAGATCCAAAACAAAAGCAACATTGGAGCCAACACATTGCCCATCTTGTGCACGTTTATAACTGCAGCCAGAATGAAGCCACAGGGTTCTCTCCATACTTCCTAATGTTTGGACGGGAAGCCAGATTGCCTATTGATCTAAATTTTGGTGTTTCTAGCGATGGTACTAGCTAAGTCTTACCTGCGGTATGTTAAGAACATGCAGAGAGAATTAAAAGCTGCCTTTCAACTGGCTGAGGCCGCTGCTGAAAAAATGAATGATGGTAATAAGAGGAGGTATGACCAGAGAATTCACTACTCACATCTCACTCCAGGTGATCGAGTTCTAATAAGGAATTTGGGCCTGCAAGGGAAGCATAAATTGGCAGATAGATGGGGTTCTGTGCTATACATTGTCCAAAGTCAGATGCCAAACTTACCTGTGTTTCGGTTGAAGCCTGAATTCGGTGATGGGCCGGTTAAGATTCTCCATCGTAATCATCTTCTTCCTATTGGTCAAAAACTGAGACAGCAGCCTACGGCTGATGATGTTCTGGAGCCCAAGAGAAGGGTTTTGAGAAACCGAAGGCAAACAGAGCAAAATACGAACTTGAGACTTGAGGCTGGTAGTGCAATTAAGATACAGGAAGAGCAAACCACAGGTTTTCAGAGTTCTGATTCAGATAGCGATGACTATGTTTATGAAACTCCGATTTATATGCCTGAAGAACCTTCTCTGTTTCCTGAGAAATAACTTTTTCAGACAGATGTTGATGTTCATGATAGTGTTGAGCTTTCTGATGAGATGCTTGAAGTTGCTGATGCATCTAGAGAGTCTGATCTAGGTCCTTTACCTGAGAAACCTACT
The DNA here is from genome assembly GCA_039877035.1 of Silurus lanzhouensis. Taxonomy (NCBI): domain Eukaryota; kingdom Metazoa; phylum Chordata; class Actinopteri; order Siluriformes; family Siluridae; genus Silurus; species Silurus lanzhouensis. Next base: position 29,228 of record JBCEWE010000113.1, read on the forward strand.
GATGATTTGCAGAATGTAGTTAAAGTTCCAGATATCTGTAATGATGTTGATGTACAAGAGCTCTCAGAGGAGCAAGTGAGTGTAACAAATCCAGAGGTTACTATTGAAGTAGATGAAAAGAATAGAAGGCCGCAGAGGATAAGAACAGTTCCTAAGCGTTTTACTTATGATACTTTTGGGGAGCCAAAGTTTGAACCTAACCTTGCTCAAGTAAAAGCTTCAAGTCCTGTTAGATACTGTTCTACTGTATTTTTGTGGATGAATATGCCTTCATGTAGAAATACCTGTCCGGTTAGACAAACTGTACTATCTTAAATGTGGTCATTACCTGTGCAGATGGTTCTCTAGTGACAGTGTCTTATTTTATGTATGTGTTTCTTTTTGAAAATGTTACGATGAATGTATGCTGATGTCACAGTGTGTTATTTTAGTAATGTGACGTAACTTTTGTTTCGCTATTCCTTTCCCTCGTTATGAGGACATAACGAATTGTGGTGGGGGGAGAGTGTAGAGCCCTGATAAATTAGGGTCTAACAATTATTTGGTTTTTATTTTCTTTTACACTACAGAGTTTAAACTTGTTCATTTAAAAAAAAAAAAAAAAAAAAAAGATATAACTAGGAAAAAAAAAACTGTAAAAAAAAAAATTGTTTAAAGAATAAGGTGTTTTCTGACTGACCTCTGAGGTCAGAGGTGAGAGGGAAGGGAGGAAGTGAGTGTGAGAGAGAAGGCTACACGAGGAGTGCGAAAAAAAAAAAAAAAGGTGTGCTAATCGTTCGGTGCAGGTGTAAAGTCTGACTACTGGGATGTGGACTATATACAGAAACACTGAACAGAGAAAAGACTGTTTAGAAAACAATGTGGATGAACTCTATGTAGAGAGAGTGAGTTTAAGAGTGACGGGACTCAGGTGCACGCGTTAATGTGAAGGACAAACATGACGCAGTTATCTTAATCACAGGACTCCGTTAGCTTCACGTGAGTCGTACATTTTGCAAAGTCATAAAGTTTGACTGTACAAACGTTGTGGAACGATTTGCAACGCGAATGGTCATCTGCAGTGAGTGAACAACGGAGACAGTGAAGGCCGCGCGATTTTTCCGGAGAGACCGAGGACACGTGGTGGCCTATGCTGTATCTCTGCCATGTTCAAATCATCGGATGGATGATTCGCACAGTGCGTGTTCGGTGATAAACACAAGGGAAAACTGAATCGATTGAACGGATAATCCAAGTATGTGTTTCGTGTACAAGTTTCACTGTTCCATTGGATTTCGTGAGTACTAGCAACTGCACACACTTTCACATGAGCTCCAACATAGCGCGCCAACCAGAGACTTAAATCCCAGCTGGGTACTATTTGTTTTGTGGGGTTTTCTTTTCTTTTGTCTTCTTTAAATATGTTTCTGTTAATAAATGTTTGTCCATACAATATATTCTCAAGTTATTTCTGAATGATATTTCTGTTATTTCTGAATGAAGAGAATGTCTAAAAGAAACACTGAAGTCTGAAGCCCGAGGTTAATAACAGTATTTTGGGGTTACTTTGGTAGCAAACAAATTACACCAAGTAAATTTAGATGTGCCTCTCACGTGTAAAATTACCCTAGACATAGTTTGAGCCAGTAAATCAGTGAGAGGGCTACAGATAGATAGATAGATAGATAGATCGATAGATCGATAGATAGATCGATCGATCCAGAAATCACAATGTATGATTTTTAAACTATTTATTTGTATGATACAGCTGCAAATAAGTATTTGAACACCTGTCTATCAGCTAGAATTCTGACCCTCAAAGACCTGTTAGTCTGCCTTTAAAATCTCCACCTCCACTACATTTATTATCCTAAATTAGATGCACCTGTTTGAGGTCGTTAGCTGCATAAAGACACCTGTCCACCCCATACAACCAGTAAGAATCCAACTACTAACATGGCCAAGACCAAAGAGCTGTCCAAAGACACTAGAGACAAAATTGTACACCTCCACAAAAATCATGAATGAAATCATGCATGGCACGGAAGGTTCCCCTGTTTAAACCAGCACATGTCCAGGCACGTTTTAAGTTTGCCAATGACCATTTGGATGATCCAGAGGAGTCATGGAAGAAAGTCATGTGGTCAGATGAGACCAAAATAGAACTTCTGGGTCATAATTCCACTAAACGTGTTTGGAGGAAGAAGAATGATGAGTACCATCCCAAGAACACCATCCCTACTGTGAAGCATGGGGGTGGTAGCATCATGCTTTGGGGGTGTTTTTCTGCACATGGGACAGGGCGACTGCACATGTATTGAGGAGAGGACGACCGGGGCCATGTATTGCGAGATTTGGGGGAACAACCTCCTTCCCTCAGTTAGAGCATTGAAGATGGGTCGAGGCTGGGTCTTCCAACATGACAATGACCCGAAGCACACAGCCAGGATAACCAAGGAGTGGCTCTGTAAGAAGCGTATCAAGGTTCTGGCATGGCCTAGCCAGTCTCCAGACCTAAACCCAATAGAGAATCTTTGGAGGGAGCTCAAACTCCGTGTTTCTCAGCGACAGGCCAGAAACCTGACTGATCTTGAGAAGATCTGTGTGGAGGAGTGGGCCAAAATCCCTCCTGCAGTGTGTGCAAACCTGGTGAAAAACTACAGGAAACGTTTGACCTCTGTAATTGCAAACAAAGGCTCCTGTACCAAATATTAACATTGACTTTCTCAGGTGTTCAAATACTTATTTGCAGCTGCATCATACAAATAAATAGTTTAAAAATCATATATTGGGATTTCTGGATTTTTTTTTTTTAGATTATGTCTCTCACAGTGGACATGCACCTACGATGACAATTTCAGACCCTCCATGATTTCTAAGTGGGAGAACTTGCAAAATAGCAGTGTTTTCAAATACTTATTTTCCTCACTGTATATATATATATTCTATTTTATATATATACACAGATATATATACATATTAGACTTGTTTATTCAGCTTGCACATTTCTTAAATGCTATATTATAACCTTCCACCTCTGCACATTTCCTCTGTACTGCTACAGCCTTCATATTTATTCACATGCTGTACACATGTTTATCTGCACTTTTTGCACGATTGCTACTTTTTGCAATTCTGCTAGATGCCAAACTACATTTCATTACTGTGTACCTGTACATGGCAATAATTATCTATCTATCTATCTATCTATCTATCTATCTATCGATCTATCGATCTATCGATCTATGTATGTGAGGTCCAGTTACCAGTGTGACACTAAAACAGGTAGAAGTAATAACTACTTTTTACTTAAATAAACTCAACTTTTACCCGAGTATTTTAAAACATGAGTATCTGTACTTCTACTTAAGTAAAGGATGTGTGTACTTTACACCACATCACACCGTACCACACCACACCATACCGCACCACATTATACCACACCACATTATAGCACAACACACCACAACACAACACAGCACACCACGTTACACTGCAGCACATTACACCACACCACACCACACCACATTACAGCACATTACACCACACCACATTACAGCACATTACACCACACCACACCACACCACATTACAGCACATTATACCACACCACATTACAGCACATTACACCACACCACATTACAGCACATTACACCACACCACACCACACCACATTACAGCACATTATACCACACCACACCACATTACAGCACATTACAGCACATTACACCACACCACATTACAGCACATTACACCACATTACAGCACATTACACCACACCACATTACAGCACATTATACCACACCACACCACATTACAGCACATTATACCACACCACACCACATACACACATTACACACAGCACATTATACACACAACACCACACCACCATTACAGCACATTACCACCACACCACATTACAGCACATTAACACCACACCACACCACACCACACCACATTACAGCACATTATACCACACCACACCACATTACAGCACATTACACCACACCACATTACAGCACATTACAGCACATTACACCACACCACACCACACCACATTACAGCACATTACACCACACCAAAAAAAACACACACACCACATTACAGCACATTATACCAACCACACCACATAAGCACATTACACAACAACCACATTACAGCACATTACACCACACCACACCACACCACATTACAGCACATTATACCACACCACACCACATTACAGCACATTACACCACACCACATTACAGCACATTACACCACACCACACCACACCACATTACAGCACATTATACCACACCACACCACACTACAGCACATTACAGCACATTACACCACACCACACCACACCACATTACAGCACATTACACCACACCACACCACACCACATTACAGCACATTACACCACACCACACCACACCACATTACAGCACATTACACCACACCACACCACATTACAGCACATTACAGCACATTACACCACACCACACCACATTACAGCACATTACAGCACATTACACCACACCACATTACAGCACATTATACCACACCACACCACATTACAGCACATTACACCACACCACATTACAGCACATTAACCACACCACACACACCACATTACAGCACATTATACACACCAACACCACATTACAGCACATTACAGCACATTCACCACACCCACCACACCACATACAGCACATTATACCACACCACACCACCCACATTACAGCACATTACACCACACCACATTACAGCACATTACACCACACCACACCACACCACATTACAGCACATTACACCACACCACACCACACCACATTACAGCACATTACACCACACCCACACCACATTACAGCACATTACACCACATCCAACCACCACACACCACATTACAGCACATTACAGCACATTACACCACACCACATTTACAGCACATTACACCACACCACACCACACACACATTACAGCACATTACACCACCACCACACCACAACACATTTACAGCACATTAACACCACACCACACCACACCACATTACAGCACATTATACCACACCACCACACCACATTACAGCACATTCCACACCACACCCACCATTACAGCACAATTACCACCACCACACACCACACCACATTACAGCACATTACACCCACACCACACCACACACACATTACAGCACATTACACCACACCACACCACACCACATTACAGCACATTACACCACACCACACCACATTACAGCACATTACACCACATTACACCACACCACACCACATTACAGCACATTACACCACACCACACCACACCACATTACAGCACATTACACACACCACACCACCACCCACATTACAGCACATTACAGCACATTATACCACACCACACCACATTACAGCACATTACACCACACCACACCACACCACAATTACAGCACATTACACCATAACCCATACACCACACCACATTACAGCACATTACACCACACCACACCAACACCACATTACAGCACATTATACCACACCACACCACATTTACAGCACATTACACCACACCACACCACACACATTACAGCACAT
>JBCEWE010000113.1:36010-38510 GCA_039877035.1 Silurus lanzhouensis
CACCACACCACACCACACCACATACAGCACATTACACCACACCACACACACCACATACAGACATTATACCACACCACATTACAGCACATTACACCACACCACACCACGCCACTTTACAGCACATTACACCACACCACATTACAGCACATTACACCACACCACACCACGGCACTTTACACCACACCACATTACAGCACATTACACCACACCACACCACACCACATTACAGCACATTACAGCACATTACACCACACCACACCACACCACACCACATTACAGCACATTACATTACACCACACCACATTACACAACACCACACCACACCACACCACACCACACCACGCCACATTACAGCACATTACACCACACCACATTACACCACACCACACCACATTACAGCACAGCACACCACACCACACCACACCACATTACACCACACCACACCACATTACACCACACCACATTACAGCACACCACATTACACCACACCACACCACACCACATTACACCACACCACATTACAGCACATAACACCACACCACAGCACACCACACCACACCACATTACAGCACATCACACCACACCACATTACAGCACATTACACCGCACCACACCACACCACATTACAGCACATTACACCACACCACACCACACCACACCACACCACATTACAGCACATCACACCACACCACATTATAGCACATTACACCACACCACACCACATTACACCACACCACACCACACCACACCACATTATAGCACATTACACCACACCACACCACACCACATTACAGCACATTACAGCACATTACACCACACCACACCACATTACAGCACAGCACACCACACCACACCACATTACAGCACACTACACCACACCACACCACACCACACCACACCACACCACACCACATTACTCCACACCACATTACAGCACATTACACCACACCACACCACATTACACCACACCGCATTACAGCACATTACACCACACCACACCACACCACATTACACCACACCACACCACATTACACCACACCACATTACAGCACATTACACCACACCACACCACAACACATTACACCACACCACATTACAGCACATTACACCACACCACACCCCACCCCCACACCACACCCACCACATTACACCACACACATTACACCACATACACCACACCACTTTACACCAACCACATTACAGCACATTACACCACACCACACCACACCACATACCCACACCACATTACGCACATTACACCACATTACACCACACCACATTACCACCAAACATTACACCACATTACACCACACCACTTTACACCACACCACATTACAGCACATTACACCACACCACACCACACCACATTACACCACACCACATTACAGCACATACACCACACACACCACCCACACCACATTACACCACACCACATTACACACATTACACCACACACACCACACCACACCACTACACCACACCACATTACAGCACATTACACCACACCACACCACATACCACATTACACCACACCACGCACACCAACACCAACTTTACACCACACCACATTACAGCACCATTACACCACACCCACAACCACACCCACACCACACCACATTACAGCACATTACACCACACCACACCACATTACAGCACATTACACCACACCACACCACATTACAGCACATTACACCACATCACACCACACCACACCACTTTACATCACACCACATTACAGCACATTACACCACACCACACCACACCACACCACACCACATTACACCACACCACACCACACCACACCACACCACATTACAGCACATTACACCACACCACACCACATTACAGCACATTAAACCACACCACACCACACCACACCACATTACAGCACACCACACCACACCACACCACATTACAGCACACTACACCACACCACACCACACCACACCACACCAAACCACACCACACCACATTACTCCACACCACATTACAGCACACTACACCACACCACACCACACCACACCACACCAAACCACACCACACCACATTACTCCACACCGCATTACAGCACATTACACCACACCACACCACACCACACCACACCACATTACACCACACCACATTACAGCACATTACACCACACCACACCACATTACACCACACCACACCACACCACACCACACCACATTACAGCACATTACACCACACCACACCACACCACATTACAGCACATTACACCACACCACACCACACCACATTACAGCACATTACACCACACCACACCACATTACACCACACCACACCACACCACATTACAGCACATTACACCACACCACACCACACCACTTTACACCACACCACACCACACCACACCACATTACACCACATCACACCACACCACACCACTTACACCACACCACATTACAGCACATTACACCACACCACACCACACCACATTACACCACACCACATTACAGCACATTACACCACACCACACCAC
>JBCEWE010000113.1:41010-48510 GCA_039877035.1 Silurus lanzhouensis
TAGTGCTGATGGTGGACCTGCTAAGGTTGTATGGAAACTGTAAAGGGTCCCGGGATGATCTGAATGGTTCTCTTGAAGCTCATCATCACTATTGGAGTGCAGTGAGCCGGAAGGCACTTAGGGGGGATGGTTTATTCTTTCAGCAGTGGTATGAGGGTGGTCCTGATCAAGCAGGTGGGAATAGAGGCTTGTGCAAAGGGACAAACTGAATATATTCTCATTAGATATTACAGATCACTCATCCAGGGATCTTCTGGGATCTGATTTCCATGGATTTATTTGACAACACTCTTTGCCATAACTCCAGATGAGAGTGTGGATGGTGGGTTCAGAACGCTTCCACCAACCAGCTTTATACCAAGTGGTTCATTGTTGAGAACCACGAATCAGGCAAAGAAACTGTTACATTTGTCTGGTGTAGTAAATTTAGCTTGCAAAAAAGGAAATATCTGTGAGTAATTCTAACGGGTTATAGTTAACTACACATATTTTGATAAAGTTAAAATTACCAGTATGGAATTAATGGTACAATTATTTGGTCTGTTCCTCCACCAAACAGACTGAATAATCTTTTATTAATTCTACAGAAGGATTTTCTCCCCGGCCAAGAAAGACACGACCCAACTTTTCTTTATACCGTACAAGTAATTAAGCATGTAGCATTTAATGAGTGAGACCCAGAAATTCACACCCAGACGCTGGAGTCGAGTTTAGAGAGTGGACTGCCTTATCACTAGAATGCCCCTTACATGTCAGCTAGAGAGGCCAGGGACTATCTCTTGTGTCTTTTGGTGTGGGGGTATGACTGTGGTATAGAACATCCCCCAATATAAGTGTAAACTGTGGGGCCCACTCTGTGATTGATATGCAGATGTTAAAGGTGAAAATGAATGCCTGGGACAGGTAATCTAGCTGATACACAAAATGATCCCACTCAGATGCTACACTGGTGTGATGAGGCTATCAGTGATCTCACACCTGCTTCTGCCCCAATAGTCTGTGATATACTCTAATCTCTGCCACATGCACTGCCCAAAAGTTTATTTATCCAGGAAAGGTTCCTCGTGTTCAGAGTCAGGTTACATACATTTACTGTGTTGATTAAAACCATGACCCTAAGATTGCTATGTGCTTCATTCTGAACATCTCATTCCACATTTAGTCTCTGTTTGCTGTTATAGTAATCTCCACTCTTCTGGGAAGATGTTTCATTAGATTTTGTGGAGATTCATTCACACACAAGGGTGTTGTGACACTAATGTCCAGGTGAAAGGGTGAGGAGGCCTGGGGTGCAGTCAGCATTCACATTCATCCCAATTAGGTTAGAGCTCTATAGCAGGAAATCTTTCATATCTTCTAAACCCATGTAAAGCAGATCTTTACAGAGCTGACTTTGTGCACAGGGGCATCACCATGCTGGAACAGGTTTTGGGTTTGTAGTTTAAGTAAAAGTAAGAAATGACATTGTGTGTACAGATGTGTGGTTTATTCTCCCGTTTATTTAGAGTTTTTTTTCACTCCTATATTTTGAACATCTTTAGTCTGAGGTGTGATTTCTGATGAGTTTTCGCTCATGCTGTGGACATGTACCCTGTTATTTGCGCAGTGTTGTGGTGGTGTTCTCGTACCTGCAGAGTTCCCCTGATTGCATCCTGAATGTAATTGTCCCTTTCTCAGAATCAGAATAATTACAGGCACTGTATCAGCTTTAATCACAGACCTGATTGCAGAAAATAAACCCTGGATCCTTGTTTATTTCGTCGCCGCGGGCGATAAATAACGGCATAATTACACTCGCTCTCTGACACACCTCGTCTGGGTGTTTGTCCTCTCTCCGGAACTGTGTGATTCGTCCTACTATTATTAGACTGTAGCACAGATGCATCAGGAAAAACACAACACACAAACAAAATCGCTTGAACTGCTAAAGATAAAGATCGACATCTTAACGAGCGTCGTCATAAAGACCTAATTAGGCTCGTTCTGAAGATTATAATCCTGCTGCTCTCTCACGAGGGAGCGTAAAAGACTTCACGAAAAATCAGACTTTCCAATCCGATAAGCCGCTTGAAATGTTCTCACTGAAGGTTTTAAAGCCTTTAAGCAGCCAATCACGTGAAGGCAACTTCCTGTCTTCATTACGCGCTCCTCTGCTCCTCATAATCACTCTCTCTGAGTCGAGACACACAGATCCGAGCTGGAAAGGGATTAGCAAACATGTTCTCTTCATCACTTTTCACTCTGTGTGTGTTATGAAAAGCTTGATGTTTATCAATCCACACTGTGTTCATGAGCACTGGGGAGGATCTGATGGGATGAAGGAGAGAAAGATAGAGAGAGAGAGAGAGAGAGAGAGAGAGAGAGAGAGAGAGAAAGAGATTTATATTCATGCATTTTTATCACCTTTTCAGGAACTTCCCAGGGATGGAACGTTTCTCCAATCAGCCGTTACATTAGAGCAGGGGTCCCCAAACTACAGCCCAGGGGGTGACTACGGTCCCTCTAAACAATGCCAGTGACAGATTTAAAATATATAATTTGAAATATATTTTACTAACATATGTGTATTTTATAAAGAATTCTGTTTTTCAAACATTAATGTCCCTTATTTAATAATAGAGGTCGAGACGCCGATAGTCGATCCCTGGAATTATTGATTTTTGGCAAAAATCCAATTTTTGGCAAAAGATCCATCCCCTCCACCGTCATTACTAGAGCGTCCTCTAGAGGCGATTCGCTGACACCATGCGATGTTTGTTCCCCTTCAGGAACTCGAGCTGCGTCGAAACGCTATGGGAACGCCCTGCGTGACCACGCTCTGAACCACGTGTGAAATCTAGCCAATAGGCCAACCGTGACGTCATAGACAGGCGACGTCGCGTAAACCAGGAAGCTACAAGATGGCTGTGCGGTGGTAGCGACATTAGCTTCTGCTCGTTCAGGTAAGCGCTTTGAGTGTGTTATCTGTGCAGTCATGAGCTTGTATGCAGGCAGAATTCCGTCCGGGTGACACGCAGCCGATGTGTTGTTTGCTTAGCTTAGGAGCGTGCTTAGTCGGCTCTCAAGGGTATCGGTTGTTAGCATTTTAGCATGCGGCTATGCGCTCCCGGCTGCGAGGCGAGCTCCCGTTCCCCGGGGATTGCGCTTGTTTAGCGGTTCCTTCTCCGGTGCGTGTGACGCGGTGCTCCGTATTCTTCCTCCGAGGTGGGTGAATTTTCGGGGAGCGCTCTCCCTCGCGGCTTCGGCTCTCGATGGTATCGGCTGTTAGCATTTAGCCGTGTGGCTATGCGCTCCCGGCTGCTAGCCGAGCTCCTGTCCCCCGGGGAGTGCGCTCGTTTGGTAACGGTTCCTTTCCCCGGTGCGTGTGACGCGGTGCTCCGTATTCTTCCTCCGAGGTGAGAGAATTTCACTGAGCGCTCTCCGAGGTGAGCGCTCTCCATCGAGGCTTCGGCTCTCGATGGTATCGGCTGTTAGCATTTAGCCGGGTGGCTATGCGCTCCCGGCTGCTAGCCGAGCTCCCGTTCCCCGGGGTGTGAGCTCCTTTGGTATCGGTTCTTTCCCGGTGTGTGTGTGACGCGGTGCTCCGTATTTCTTCCTCCGAGGTGGTTGAAATTTTGGGAAATTAGGGGAAGCATGCCTGGCGGCTGCTTCTTCTCCCGCTGCGGGTGGCGCAGCATTACATGTCTCTCTCTCCAAGGAGGATGAGCTGGTGGATGCTAGCGAGCCTGCGGGCTCCTCACAGCCTGTGCTGTATATGGAGCTCCTTGTTCTTCGTTGTTCCGAAGAAGGACGGTGGGTTGCATCCCATTCTGGATCTCCGCTACTTGAACCACTCGCTTTTGAGGCTCGGGTTCAGGTTTTCTCGTTTAGAGAGGTCGTGTCTCAGGTCAAGTCCGAAGACTGATTTGTCATACACTAGATCTGGAGGTTGCGTGCTCCCATGCTGCCGTCCTTCACCGCGCCCGGGAGGTTCCTGAGGTTGCTTTCGGGGCGAAGCTTACCAATATCGGTCCTTCCGTGCGGCCTAGCGCCCTCACCCCGTGCCTTCACAGAGTGCGTGAACGCGGCACTGACCCCGCAGCGGCTTCAGGGCATCCGCATTCTGTATTATGTCAACGATTGGTTGATGTTGGCTCGTTAGAGCACCTGGCGGTTCGGCATTGAGATGCTGTTCCCGCCTGCATGAAGGTACTGGGGTTCAGACTGAGACGCCGGGTAGTGTGTACTTTTCCCGGCGCGGAGGGCCACTTTCTCGGCGTGGTGTAGTACTCGGCCGAGTTGCGGGCACGGTTGTCTCCCGCCCGGTTTGTAGTCATCTTCACTGCAGTCAGGAGGGTAGGGGCAGGCCACCTAGTCACTGTGAGGCAGTTCCAGAGGCTGCTGGGTCTCATGTCGGCAGCGTCCAGTGTATTTCCACTCGGCTTTCTCCGCATGTGGCCCCTCCAGTGGTGGCTCCGGGGCAGAAGGGTTCTCCCCCTGGGGGAGTCTGTATCGTCACATCAAGGTCTCACGGTGTGCCCTTTGAGCCTTGGTTGTATGGTGGAACCCTACATTCTGTCTCGAGGCCCCGTTTTTCCTTGTCGTCGCGTAACGCTAACGACGGACGCTTCCCTCACGGGGTGGGGAGCGGTCATGAGTGGCCGCTCCGCCTAGGGTCTGTGGAGCGGCCCACGTCTCTTGTGGCACATAGGTTGCCGGGAGATGCTGGCAGTGTTGTTGGGGTTACAACACTTCCTCCCAGTCCTTAGAGATCGCTATGTGTTGATCCGCTCGGACAATTCTGCGGTGGTCTCGTACATCAACCACCTGGGGGGCCTCCGGTCTCGCCCTTGTGAGCAACTGGTGCAGGAGGTCCTCTTGTGGTCCCGGGATGAACTCCTCTCATTTAGAGCCGGTTACATCCCGGGATGGTTGGATGTCTGAGCAGCCGCCCTGTCGAGACAGTGGCTGCCGTGGGACGGTCTTGGCCGAGGCTACGCCTGTACGCCTTTCCCCGATTGCGCTGCTCTCGGGAGTTCTAGAATAGGTTCGCCGGTAGGGAGTCTGTCTCCTCCGGGTAGCACCTCGTTGGTGGGCGGAACCCTGGTTCACCCCCGCCCGGTGTTGTGGAGACTGTGGCCCCTGAGGGGGCACGGTTCGTAGCGGCTGTTCTCTCTACCGAGGTAGCAGAGGCCTTTCTCCACTCCAGAGCTCCCTCCACGAGGAGGTCGTACGCCGCATGATGGCGACTGTTCGCGTCACGGTGTGAGCACCGTGACTTGGACCCAGTTAACTGCCCGGTCGGTTCAGTTCTGGTGTTTTTGCAGGTACAGTTTGCCGCAGGGTTAACCCCTTCGACCCTGAGGGTTTCCGTGTTTGCTGGGTAGGTCCCATTGGTGACACGTTTCCTCCGCGGCGCCCGGAGGCTGTGGCCCGGGACGCGACTCGGAGTGCCTGTCTGGGACTTGGCAGTTGCCTCGTCCCACCTGGAGTTGCCCCCTGGCATGGCCAGAGTGTTCTTTACACGAGGCTGGGTGCTCCCACACGATGTGTCGTGTTACAGGCATTCTTCCCTCCTCTGTTATAGCCCCCGACCAGGGGTTACGAGACCTGGCTGTGTCCAGTGCGAGCACTGGGTGCTTATCTCCACAGGACGAGTCCTTGGGGGTGGTCGGTGCGGTTGTTTGGCTGCGAGTCCTGGTCCCCGCTCCGATCGCGGTCAGGGCTCGCCCCGCCGAAGTGTGGCGGCCTCTGCGGCCGGGTCCACATGTGTGTCACTCCGGGACGTCTGTGACGCTGCGGGTTGGTCCACCCCGCTGACCTTTGTCAGGTTCTATGGCCTCGACCTCGGAGCCACCCCGGGCTCCTCTGTCCTGCGTGCTGGTGCCGAGGCCCTCACTCTTTCGGCAGGGTCTGGTCAGTGTGGCGTGATTGGACACTCGTTCCCATAGCGTTTCGACGCAGCTCGAGTTCCTGAAGGGGAACGTCTCAAGGTTACGAACGTAACCCTAGTTCCCCGAGGGAACGAGACGCTGCGTCTCCATGCCACACTCCCTGCATCCCTGCGGCGCTTACCTTCTCTCTTTGCAGAAGCTAATGTCGCTACCACCGCACAGCCATCTTGTAGCTTCCTGGTTTACGCGACGTCGCCTGTCTATGACGTCACGGCTTGCCTATTGGCTAGATTTCACACGTGGTTCAGAGCGTGGTCACGCAGGGGCGTTCCCATAGCGTTTCGACGCAGCGTATCGTTCCCTCGGGGAACTAGGGTTACGTTCGTAACCTTGAGACGTTTTTCCACGTGAGACGTGAGCTTTATTATATTTATCATTGATAAGTGATTAATTCTATAATTATATTTATTAATGAATATATGCATATTAATTTCATCTACCACATTTTAATGATTTAGCACTGATTTTTTTATTATGATTAAGTTCAGTACTATTTTACATGGAGTGTTTGTTTTTTATCCCGTGTCCATTTAAAAAAACGATCTGTTGATTAACTGGTTATCAGTGAGTACGCTGTAACCCAGCTTTCGTATCAGTAAAATTCACTATCGATTGACCTCATTATTAACGTAGACTAATTATTTATTAATGAATATGAAAATGTCATTATGACAGTAATAGTGCTTTTGAAAGGTGATGTTCTGTGTCTGTATGGTGCATTATAATAACTACATTTTAAATAATAACTACATTTAAAATCTTTATAAATCTCCACAATAATACTGATAGTCACTTCGCCCCTTGGCATTTTCTGTTACAGACCCCTTTCACCCTGTTAGCCTTCACCACAGACTTTGGGCTCACAGCTGAAATGCTTTTCCTAACTTTAAATATGAACAGTTCCTGATCAAAATGTGCTGCATACCCAATTTAAATATCTTTAAAAAGAAGACACTTTCAGCTTTACTGTCAAACATCAAAGTTGATGTTGCTTAAAAAGATAATAGTTATAGGAAGTTATGAATTATGAAGTACTGTGAAAATGAATTTCCTGAATTTATTTATTTTTTCTTCATATATAAAAACATGAAATCAGTCCTGGAGCAAAGTAGTGGGGTGAAGCCACATGTCTCATGAGTTTAGATTTTAAATCAAATGAAGATTTTTTAGGGAAAATGAGATTCCTAAAACATTTATCTGAGACTGTGTCTGATCCTTTTCTCCTCCTCCTGTTTGAGAGACACCTGCTAAACTCAGGTGTTCATTCAGACTCTATTCAGACCAGGTAGCAGACAAGCTCTTATTTTACAGTCATGACCATTCATATTGAAGTGCAGCCATTTCAATCTCAACAAAACACACACACACACACACACACACACACACACACACACACACACACACACACACACACACACACATTTCAAGCAGTTCTCTTATACAAACAAATGAGCAATAAAACCTATAACATGGTATAAAACTGTAAAGGGAGATTTATTGTAACTTACAGATGTAAAATAACATAAACTAAACTCACACGTGGAGAATAAACTCCTCCCATATATCG
>JBCEWE010000113.1:51010-66010 GCA_039877035.1 Silurus lanzhouensis
ATTAAACCCACGCTACATTACTTAAGAGCGTCACGCTTTAAAAATCACACGATATTAACTTCTCACACAGGAGGAAATGTTCCAGCAGAAACATAAACGGCTGGAGAATGTCGTATACACACTTACAGCCCCCTAATAACCTACAGACTAAAGCAGCTGTGTGCAGGACTGAGGCTGGGTTTAAAGTCCAGGTTATGGTTCGATACAGAATTTGGTTGGAATTTGACATCAATCAGATCTCAGATGAATCGACACACTTAAATCCCTATCCAGGTGGAATACCATAGTTATTAACGTGTACCTGAGCGTAGCATGGCAGCTCACGCAAACCAAGACTTCACGTGTCTTTTCAAGCCTTTTTTCACGTGTCTGTTCTCATCTTTTTTTACATATGTTCATGTGTCTCTTCACATGTTTGTTCTCGTCTCAGTCACTTCTGTTCATGTGTCTTTTCAAATCTTTGTTCATGTCTCTGTTCACGTGTCTGTTTCTGTCTCTGTCTCTGTTCACGTGTCTGTTTCTGTCTCTGTCTCTGTTCACGTGTCTGTTTCTGTTTCTGTCTCTGTTCACGTGTCTGTTTCTGTTTCTGTCTCTGTTAATGTGTCTGTTTCTGTCTCTGTCTCTGTTCATGTGTATTTTCACATATGTGATTCATGTTTGTCATTTCCCTGGTTTTCTGTTCACGTGTTACCGTCGTACTGTCATTTGCAAACGGCTCGACCTCGTGCTGTTTCACGTGTTTGAGTTTTCCTGCCGATTTGGAATGTTTGCAAAACAACCGTATGAGTGTAACACAAAAATGAGAAATGAGACAAGATGAGGAGAAATGAGAAACAGAGTTAGAAACGAGTACGGTTCAGTAAATGATTCACAGCGTACAGCAGAAGTGGAGACACGTGAATGAACACACAAAAGCAAGAACCTGTTTAGAAACAGGGGTTGGAGACATTACATAAATAAAAACAATCACACATGACATAAAGCTAATGAGGAGATGGGGTGGAGATGTGATGAATTAAAACAAACGTGACAAAAAAAATACATTCTCATGAAAAACATCAAGTACAAATTGTACCAAGTACAAATAAATCAGTGTCTTAGTCATAACATACTAAGTGCTCCAGAACATCTGATCACATGCACATTATCAACTTGTGCTGTTAATATCATGAACAGCAGCTACACTAATTCCTCTCCACTGCTTCTCTTTCTCTCCCCATCCCGAGACACCCTGAGGTTTGGCCAGCTCCAGTCACCTCCCACCTCGTGATGATTACGGACCTTTGAAGAAGTAGATGCCGAACTCACAAACATCCCGAACCATCTAGAGACGTACCAGTGCCATTTGGATCCCGCTACATGTGTGGAGTTTGGCATTGGACCTCCTGGAGTGTTAAAGGCTCTGGCATGGAGAAGCTGATGCTGGATCTGTGGTGATCACAAATGCTGAGCTCATAAAACTCGGAGCTACTAACCATATAGACTGTATAAGACTGCAGAAAGAACATCACTTATAATCTTATACTCCAGTGTTCATGTTAGTTCTCACTCTCCAGTGTTCTGTATTGTTGAAAGATTTATGATCAAACTCTTGATGTCACCCAAAATGAGGATGGGTTTCCCTTTTGAGTCTGGTTCCTCTCAAGGTTTCTTCCTCATAACATCTAAGGGAGTTTTTCCTTGCCACAGTCGCCACAGCTTGCTCATCAGGGACAAATTCACACCATTCACCTTCACTGTTGATTTGTGTAAAGCTGCTTTGAGACAATGTCTGTTGTGAAAAGCGCTATACAAATAAACTTGACTTGACTTGACTTGACTTAGTCATGAAACAATTCGAAGGCTATCAGAGCAGATTAAGAACCTACTTAACAATGATATAAAATCAAGTGAATAAAAAAGGGAATGAACTTGAATGTAGCAGAAGGTGCTGGATCAGCTTCTGCTTCTCACCAGGAGCATGGTTTCTGTTCAGGAGTACTGCAGTGTGCTACAACAGGTGCTATTTCAGGTGGTTTTCAGGTTTCTGTGGTCTTTCCATATTCACCGTCATCACTGCACATGAAGATCACAACATACTTCAGAATCCATCCCGTCCACAATAAACACACTTTAATCCAGTCTGATAGACACCATTAAAGCAACCAATTCATCCAGACATTAGTGTTGGTTCCAGGGGCTAAAAAACATCTACATTTCCACTTCTCAGAAGAGTTTATAACTACAGAAATCAAAGCACTGCATCGAGAGAAAGAGACTGGGGAGCACTGTGGTCACTTGCTTGCACTGGGAACACTAGGGTCACTGGGGACACTGGGGTCACTGGGGACACTGGGAGCACTGAGAGCACTAGGGTCACTGGCGGCACTGGGAGCACTAGGGGCACTGGGAACACTAGGGGCACTGGGGACAATAGGGACACTGAGACCACTGGGAGCACTGGGGACAATGGGAGCACTGGGGTCACTGGGAGCACTGGGAGCACTCTGAGACTTTATTAATGAGAGATTAAACTGCTGCAACTCTCACACTGACACCAGCATTAATAAAATATTACACACACTACACACACTACTGCTCCTGCTGATACACAACATCTCAGAACATCATTGTAAACACACAACAATCACACTTAACACACTGCTGCTCCTGCTGATACACAACATCTCACAACATCACCGTGAACCAGAGGGAAGTAATGAAGTACAAATACTTTGTTACTGTATTTAAGTAGATTTTTTCTGGTATCAGTTTTTTACTTCACTATTTATTTCTCAGACTTTTTACTTTCACTCATTACATTTTTACACAAATTTCTGTATTTTCTACTTTTTACATTTTCACATCAGACTCATTTAATTTTAATCTAATTGGTGACATCATCAATATTTTTTTATTTTCACTGCACCATTTTCAGCACATCAACCTGTTTCATGATATTGTGCTGCTTTTTCAATCCACTGGTGGATCATCTCCTGTCTCGCTCTCTCAAACCACAGACGTAGTCTCGTTTCTGAAGCTCACAATGAGCAGGCAGGAGGCAGTAAGAAGTCTGGGGTTAACGTGGATGAGACAGAGGGAGTCAGTGATGAGAACATGACTGAGAACAGACACATTCCTGATCATCATCATCTTTTCTCTGCTTGTGTTCTACATGGAGGATCTCCAGTCTGAATACATTCATCAGAAAACAACGTGTTAATTATTTTTATATTAATATATTAATTAGGGCTGTCAAAATTGAGGCATTAATAACACAACGCAAATTCATTATAACAACACTAATTTTATTATCACGTGATTTTAATGCAGCATTTCTGTTTGACCATTTTTATTAAAAATATAAATAAATACAACTTAAAAATACTTTAAAAAGAGGCGAAATTAAAACCTTCAGTGCAACACACTTTTATTTTATGACGCTCGTTCTTTAGTCAGATATAAATAAAAATGTAATTTAATCAGTAAATATTTGGTTTATTGATGCGCCAAGTGTCAAATCAGCACCTAAATCTTCCATGATTCACACAATCAACCCTCTGGACCCTCTGGACCCTCAGGATGCTAAGGACTGGCACTGTGGCATTTTCCCCATAACACCGAAATGAATTTTACTGTCTTTTTTGATCGTACAAATAAGAGCTATAAATCATTCGATTCTGTAAAGTGTCTACTTGTATTTCTTTAAACCCATAATAACAACAAAACCCTGTGCTTTTGTAAAATAAAGGAAACAGACAGGGGGCGCTCTTTGCCATATCTGTCATCTCTCTTCACAAACACAAGTAAAACAACCTGAATCTTAGTAATCATTTGCCTCACAGACTTAATAAATATATAAAAATAAAACAATTTACATCTTAAACAAATATTCTCTGATTCTGTAATCCGTATGAAAGTCAGACGAGGTGCAGTTTCTCCAGTATCACCTCATTAACCGTCCGTGTGGAAACAGTAAAGGTTCTGTTTAGTGTCCTGATGATTTACGTCATTTAAAAGACCATAATTACTTTAAAACATTTACAAGAATATTTTGTCTTCATGCTCTATGTTGAGTTTGGTTTCATTAATAATAAACATACATTTGCATAAAACATCAATATTTGTCCATGTTCATGTTGACTAGTGAGGAGAGTGTGTTGAGAAGATGGAGGGATTATTTTGAGCAGCTCATGAATGAGGAAAATGAGAGAGAGAGAAGGTTGGATGGTGTGGAGATGTGAAGCAGGAAGTGGATAGGATTAGTAAGGAGGAAGTGAGAGCAGCGATTAAGAGGATGAAGAGTGGAAAGTCAGTTGGACCAGATGACATACCGGTAGAAGCATGGAGATGTTTAGGAGAGATGCAGTGGAGTTTTTAACCAGATTGTTTAAGAAGATTCTGGAAGGTGAGAAGATGCCTGAGGAATGGAAAAGGAGTGTGCTGGTACTGATCTTTAAGTATAAGGGAGATGTGCAGACCTGCAGTAACTACAGAGGAATAAAGTTGATCAGTCACACCATGAAGTTATGGGAAAGAGTAGTGGAAGCCAGTCTGAGAGAAGAGGTGACCATCTGTGAGCAGCAGTATGGTTTCATGCTGAGGAAGAGCACCACAGACGCATTATTTGCTTTGAGTATGTAGATGAAATATAGAAAAGGTCAGAAGGAGCTGCATTGTGTGTTTGTGGATTTAGAGAAAGCGTACGACAGGGTGGAGAGAGGAGTTGTGGTATTGTCTGGTGTGTCAGAGAAGTATGTGAGGGTGGTGCAGGACATGTATGAGGACAGTGTGACAGCAGTGAAGTGTGCAGTAGGAACAACAGACTGGTTCAAGGTGGAGGTTGGACTGCATCAAGGATCGGCTCTGGGCCCTTTCCTGTCTGCAGTGGTGATTAACAGGTTGACAGACGAGGTCAGACAGGAGTCTCCATGGATTATGATGTTTGTGGATGATATTGTGATTTGTGGTGAGAGAAGGGGAATGAAAGTCAGTGGGAGTAAGACAGAGAACATGTGTGTGAATGAGAGGGAGGGCAGTGGAGGGGTGCGGTTGCAGGGAGAAGAGGTGGAGAAGGTGGAGGAGTTCAGGTACCTGGGGTCAACAGTGCAGAGTAATGGAGAGTGTGTTAGAGAAGTGAAGAAAAGAGTGCAGGCAGGGTGGAGTGGGTGGAGAAGAGTGATAGCAGGAGTGATTTGTGATAGAAGAGTATCTGTGAGAGTGAAAGGGAAAGTTTATAGGACTGTGGTGAGACCTGAGATGTTGTATGGATTAGAGACAGTGGCATTGAGTAAAAGACAGGAGGTGGAGCTGAAGGTAGCAGAGCTGAAGATGTTGAGTTGTTTGTTGGGAGTGACGACGATGGACCGGATTAGAAATGAGTTTATTAGAGGGACAGAACATGTAGGACGTTTTGGAGACAAGGTGAGGGAGGTGAGATTGAAATGGTTTGTACATGTGCAGAAGAGGGACATGGGGTATATCAGTAGGAGAATGCTGAGGATGGAGCCACCAGGAAGGAGGAAAAGAGGAAGATCAAGGAGGTTTATGGATGTGGTAAAGGAAGACATGCAGGTAGTTTGTGTGAAAGAGGCAGATGTAGAGGACAGGGGGTGTATGGAGACGGATGATTTGCTGTGGAGACTCCTAATGGGAGAAGCCGAAAGATGAAGAAGAAGAAGAAGATTTAAAACAGATACAAATGTGTGATTAAGTTGTGATTAATTAATCACGATTAACTATTTTAAATGACTAACAGCTCTAATATTAATATGATGAGGTTCAGTTCCAGCATGACACTAAAACAGGTAGTAATAATCCTACTTTTTATTGAAGAACATGTCAGAGCCCAAAAATCTTTACTTTAACCTGAGTAAAAAAGTGCAGTCAGAACTTTAACTTTTACCAGAGTTTTTTTTAAAACATCAGTATCTGCACTTCTACTGAGTGAAGGATTTGTGGACTTCTGCCACCTCTTCCATAAACACACCACAACTATCTCACAACATCACCATAAACACACAAGAACCATCACACTACAACACCAACAGTATTTTTGAAATGTATCAGTCAGGATTTTGGTCTCATCATAGCACAGAGACGGCGCTAGTTAAGGTGGTAAATGACCTGTTATTGGCCTCTGATCAGGGTTTTGTCTCTTTACTTGTTTTGCTCGACCTCAGTGCAGCTTTTCACACCATTGATCATCATCTCCTGCTTGCTGGACTGAAGAACGTTGTTGGAATAAAGGGAACAGCTCTCTCTTGGCTCAGGTCTTATCTGACTGATCTCTATCAATTTGTTGATGTAAATGGTGAGTTCTCCACACTCTCTGAGGTAAAGTTTGGTGTTCCGCAAGGATCTGTCTTAGGCCCACTGCTTTTCTCTTTATACATGCTGCCTCTTGGTGAAATCATTCATAAACATGGGATTCGCTTCCATTGCTATGCTGATGATACACAGCTGTATATTTCAGCAAAGCCAGATGAGAGAGATCAGCTTAACAATGTTGAGGAGTGTGTAAAGGACATTAGACAGTGGATGCTTAATAACTTTCTTCTGCTCAACTCAGATAAGACGGAAGTACTTTTATTAGGACCACATGCAGCTAGAAGTAAACTTTCCGATTACGTAGCATCTCTGGATGGTGTTTCTGTTTCAGCATGTACGGCTGTCAAAGACCTTGGTGTGATTATTGACCCGAGTCTTTCCTTTGAGTCTCACGTGAATAATATCACCAGGATCTCCTTCTTTTATCTTAGAAATATTGCTAAAATTTGAAATATGATGTCATTACAGGATGCAGAAAAACTAGTTGTTGCTTTTGTTACTTCTAGATTAGACTACTGTAACGCTTTACTGTCTGGGTGTTGGAGTAATAATCCTTATTTCTCTCTCTCTCTCTCTGTCTCTTACTCTCTTACTCTCTATCGGTTGAGTTAAACATGCTCCTGAGGTACCAGTGACCCTCGGATCTGCCCACTTCATCCTAGCCTGCCTCTGGATCAAGTTCTCTTCCATTAAAGGCCACTCTGTGCAGCTGGGGATGTTTTCACATCCACAGCATAATGATCCATGAGAAGATTACTGAGCAACACAAGAACTTTGAGGATGGATTTGAACTGTAATTAATATCACATTTCTGCTACAATGTGCTCAGGACCACAGTTTCCATTTAATCACCACACAGAACACCTCAATGATGGAATTGTAATGATGGACATTAGGATGAGGTTCCCTTTAAAGTCTGGCTCCTCTTATGGTTCCTTCTGGCATGCAGTCACAGGGAGTTTTTCCATTACCAAGGTCACCACTGGATCACTCATTAAGGATAAACTTATAAGAAACAATACATTCTTTTGTTAAGCTGCTTTAGAATAATTGTAGGGTAGTTTGGTTAAAGGCTATTCTGAGTCGGTAGTTTGGTTAAGGGGTATTCTGAGTCGGTAGTTTGGTTAAGGGGTATCCTGAGGGTAGTTTGGTTAAAATGTGTTCTAAGAGTGTTGTTTGGTTAAAGGCTAATCTAAGAGGGTAGTTTGGTTAAGGGGTATTCTGAGGGGGTAGTTTGGTTTAAATGTGTTCTAAAGGTAGTTTGGCATTCACTGTATTTAATGTCTAATTAGTTAAAGTGTAATGAAGCTGGAGAACTTTGAGATGGTTTCAGGAACACAAACTCTGATCCCAGCTTCACTTCTTGTCACAGTGAAACACATCCCACTCATGTCTTCTCTCAAACTAAACTCCTTCAGTGTTCAATAAGTAAAAGAAGGGAAACTTAATGGATTCAGACACTGCATCACACTTCAGTGTGCCACTGTTCCCTTGTCTCCTCACTTCTCCAGTCTTCTGTGATTAGACACGACGTCCAATACATCGTCCATGTCACATTTTATCATAATGCTGGAGTTAGTCATGTGTGTTTTATCTGAACCATTAGACAGATGCCAGAACCCAGGATGGAGAGTGATGAATGCAATGTGTCGTTTAAAATAAGAAAAAGTGCAGGGAAATATAAACATCACATTGACGGAGGACAATTTATTAACGTCCCCAACAAGGATATTAGAAATTTAGATCAAATTAGTGGAGGGAATAAAATCAGGAAACTGTAGTTGCTGTACTGTAGTTTATACCACACTGCTGCTGATCCTGGATTCTACATGACACTGATCGTAGCGCAGACGATTGCACGTTCATGTTCATGTCAATAATGAGTTAAAATATATTTTAAAGACATTTCATATGCATTGTATTGCATTTATTTACCCTCCTTTAAATTAATTAGGGAGAAGGAAAGCATTGCACAAGCAGTAGGAATAAATAAAACATCACCTGGAAGGTCTTGAATCAAGATCAGCTGATGAAATTGTGAGAGCTTGAAGACCAAACGCAACAACCAGAAAAAATCTTACAAGCCACTGTTAAAAAAGAAACAGAAATATAGATTCACTACCACATTATTTAAAGCTCTCATCAGCAGAGATGATCCACAAAAGATCTGGAACATAGAAGAACCTCACCCAGAATGATGAAAAGGCCAAAGTGAGGAGAAAGAAAGTACTGGTTCATTACCCAAATCATATGAGATGGTAGTTGAAGCATAATGGTGGTAGTGTTCAAGATGGGTTCAAGATGGCGCCGGTGAGGTCGGCTGCCGTCACGACTGCTCCGGCTACGGTTCTTCTTTTTTTGTTCATTTTATACTTTTATTTAACTAGTTTTAGTTCCATCTACACAAGATGGACATCATTAGATACTGTTGTTTACTGTTTACTGTTTAACTGCACACTGCCATAAGCATTTTTGTGTGTATATATATATATATATATATACAGTGCCCTCCACAATTATTGGCACCCCTGTTTAAGATGTGGTCGTGGACTTTTAAAAATTCTCCTTTTTTTTTAAAACAACATAGAACCCAAATGCAAAAAAAGAGAAAAATCCAACTTTTCATTTAAGTACATTACTTTGGTGGTAAAAAAATCACACATTTAGAAAAAAAAAAAAAACTTGAAATCATGTGTGCCACAATTATTGGCACCCCTAACAATTCCTCTGAAAAATGTAATTTTTTTTTTTTTTTTTATATATATTTTTCTGTAGTTGCTAAGGTTGGTCAGGGTATCTAGGGACTTTTAATTAGTAATTCATGATTTCCTGTTTCCCTGGGGTATAAATATGACGTGACACAGAGGCCTAATTCTCTTACCCATTTGTCAACATGGCAAAGACAAGAGAACACACCATTCAAGTAAGGCAGATGTGTGTCGACCTTCATAAGTCAGGCAATGGCTACAAGAAAATAGCCACTCGCCTTAACTTGCCGGTATCTACAGTCAGAGGAATCATTAAGAAGTTTAAAACAACTGGAACAGTGACAAACAAGGCTGGAAGAGGTCCCAAGTTTATCTTGCCACAACGCACAGTGAGGAGGATGGTAAGAGAAGTAAAAAAATTTCCCAAGCTCACCGTCACAGAATTGCATCAAAGAGTGGCATCTTGGGGTCACAGAGTCTCCAAAACAACCATCAGACGCTCTCTACATGCCAACAAGCTGTTTGGGAGGCATGCAAGGAAAAGCCTTTTCTCACTAACACTCACAAACGTAAACGTCTGGAGTTTGCTAAGCGGTACTGGGACTTCAACTGGGATCGTGTGCTTTGGTCAGATGAGACTAAGATTGAGCTTTTTGGCAACAAACACTCTAAGTGGGTCTGGCGTAAAACAAAAGATGAGTATGCCGAAAAGCACCTCATGCCCACCGTGAAGTATGGTGGAGGATCTGTGATGCTGTGGGCCTGTTTCTCTTCCAAAGGCCCTGGGAACCTTGTTAGGGTGCATGGCATTATGAACGCTTTGAAGTACCAGGATATTTTAAATAAAAACCTGATGGCCTCTGCCAGAAAGCTGAAGATGGGTCGTCATTGGGTCTTTCAGCAGGATAATGATCCAAAACATGTGGCAAAATCTACACAAAAGTGGTTCAGCAGTCACAAACTCAAGGTCCTCCCATGGCCATCTCAGTCCCCAGACCTCAACCCAATCGAAAACCTGTGGGGCGAGCTAAAGAGAAGAGTGCATAAGAGAGGACCCAGGACACTGGATGATCTAGAAAGATTGTGCAAAGAAGAATGGTCAAAAATCCTCTCTCTGTGTTCTCCAATCTTGTGAAATGTTATAGGAGGAGATTAAGTGCTGTCTTGTTGGCAAAAGGAGGTTGTACAAAGTATTAACATCAGGGGTGCCAATAATTGTGGCACACATGATTTCAAGTTTTTTTTTTTTTTTTCTAAATGTGTGATTTTTTTACCACCAAAGTAATGTACTTAAATAAAAGGTTGGATTTTTCTCTTTTTTTGCATTTGGGTTCTATGTTGTTTTAAAAAAAAGGAGAATTTTTAGAAGTCCACGACCACATCTTAAACAGGGGTGCCAATAATTGTGGAGGGCACTGTATATATATATATATATATATATATATATATATAATCTATATATATCTCTATATCCTTATTTATCTGCCTTCTTTTCTGTATGTGTATGTGACAAATAAAATTAGATTGTTGATTGATTGTTGTCATGGCTTGGGCGCATGGCTGCTTCTGGAGCAAAGTCACTGATGTTTATTGATGATGGAACGGGACATTGGAAGGTGGAAGGGTTTAGGCTAAACAGGTTTTTCCAGACCTTCATTTAAATGAGCAGCATTTGACCTACTGAAGAGAAGACTGATAGAGGAACATCCCACCATGTCTGTAAACTTCAAAGCACTGATGCTGGAGACTCTGACTGTGTGTGAAGTTTGTGTTCATTTTACTTTTCTGCATACTGCAAAAATGTGCCGTCATTTCTGACACACACACACACACACACACACACACACACACACCACACACACACACACACACACACACACACACACAATTAGTGCAGTAAATAAATAAATCCTTACTTTAAATTCCAGTCTGCTGTTTGGCCATCTTGTAAAGATAGCGTGTGTGTGTGTGTGTGTGTGTGTGCGTGTGTGTGTGTGTGTGTGTGTGTGTGTGTGTTTTCTCCTGATTGTGACGAGGCGTTTTAAACGTGAATAATTATGCAGGAAGTAGCAGGAAGTCACACTCTCTTCCATATGTGGGCGATGTGTTTTTGGTGAGTGATGAACTCATGAATATTAATGAAGTAAACGACCTTCAGCAGCTTTCAGGTCACAGGAACTTCTCAGAGTTCCTGAAACACTTGCTCAGCCCAGAGTTCGTCTACACCCGGGGCTGGAGCTGTGCTGCTGCTGTTCAGTGTCAGAATGAAAATATGTGTGTGTGTGTGTGTGTGTGTGTGTGTGTGTGTGTGTGTGTGTGTGTGTGTGTTAATTTCTGTATCAGAAAGTGATTAGCAGGTTTTGTGATTTTACCCCGTTACAGAGTAATGAACAGTCTAGAATGTTTATGGGAGGTTTATTTTAACTGAGAGAATATCAACAAAAAAATCCAGAAAAAAATGAAAGGTTATAAATTAATTTGTATTTGATGGAGTGAAATAGGGTTGGGGTTGGGGTTAGGGTTAGGTACAGGAAATAAGTGTTATGTATAAGTAAGTGTAAAATAAGTGTTTGCTCCCGTACCAACCAGCAAGAATTCTGACTCCCAAAGAGCTGTCAGGGACGAGATTGTAGACCTGCACAAGGCTGGAATGGGCTACAAGACCATCAGATTGTTGTTGATATTCATTCTCTCAATCTTGTCAAATAAACCTACCATAAAAATTCCAGACTGTGTATTTCTTTATTATCAGGTAACCTTACAAAATAACCAGAGGATCACATAATTATTACCCCACTGTAAATATATAAGAGAAAACCCAGTCATTACAGTTACTCAGGTCAGGAGACTCTCAGTGTCTCAACTCCAGATAAATGTGGAGGTTTGTGTTATGAAGGACATCCAGAGTAAAACATGTGCCACATCTAATATACTGATCAGGAATCAGAATTTCATAGTGGATCGGTCGAGGCCCGGGTTACCAACAACCACCACAGGTATAATTAACAACAGGGTACTGGTGTAAATTGTGCTCCTGTTTTCTGAAGGAGGAGAAGGAGAGGAGGAAGACGTCTACAGAGACGGCAGGGAAAGGAGAAGTGGAGGTTAGGGTTGGTACTTTAAATGTTGGTACTATGACTGGTAAAGGGAGAGAGGGAGCTGATATGATGGAGAGGAGAAAGGTAGAGATGTTGTGTGTTCAGAAGACCAAGTGGAAAGGGAGTAAGAGCAGGAACATTGGAGGTGTTTAAACTGTTCTATCATGGTGTAGATAGAAAGAGAAATGGTGTAGGGGTGATTCTGAAGGAAGAGTACAGTAAGAGTGTAGTGGAGGTGAAGAGAGTTTCTGATAGGGTGATGATCGTGAAGCTGGAAGTTGAAGGGGTGATGATAAATGTCATCAGTGTTTATGCTCCACAAGTGGGTTGTGAGATGAAGGAGGTATCTTTAGGTACCTGGGGTCAACAGGGCAAAGTAATGGAGAGTGTGTTAGAGAAGTGAAGAAAAGAGTGCAGGCAGGGTGGAGTGGGTGGAGAAGAGTGATAGCAGGAGTGATTAGTGATAGAAGAGTATTTGTGAGAGTGAAAGGGAAAGTTTATAGGTCTGTGGTGAGACCTGAGATGTTGTATGGATTAGAGACAGTGGCATTGAGTAAAAGACAGGAGGTGGAGCTGGAGGTAGCAGAGCTGAAGATGTTGAGATGTTCGTTGGGAGTGACGATGATGGACAGGATTAGAAATGAGTTTATTAGAGGGACAGCGCATGTAGGACGTTTTGGAGACAAGGTGAGGGAGGTGAGATTGAGATGGTTTGGACATGTGCAGAGGAGGGACATGGGGTATATCAGTAGGAGAATGCTGAGGATGGAGACACCAGGAAGGAGGAAAAGAGGAAGACCAAGGAGGAGGTTTATGGATGTGGTGAGAGAAGACATGCAGGTAGTTGGTGTGAAAGAGGCAGATGTAGAGGACAGGGGGGATGGAGACGGATGATCTGCTGTGGAGACTCCTAATGGGAGAAGCTGAAAGAAGAAGAAGAAGAAGAAGAGGAATTATTATTATTTTTATTTTGTAAAAGTCTTCTGAAAGGTAACAAATTTATATGGCAAAGGGATTCTAATAAAAATGTCTGTGTGTGTGTGTGTGTGTGTGTGTGTGTGTGTGTGTGTGTGTTTGTGTGTTTTTTTCTGTTTGTGTGTGTGTGTGTGTGTGTGTGTGTGTGTGTGTGTGTGTGTGTGTGTGTGTGTGTCTTTTTTCTGTGTGTTATCACCACCTGGGCTGAAAATGGCATTTTCCTACCTGCAGGACAAAAAGAGGAAAAACAGCATCACACACACACACACACACACACACACACACACACACACACACACACACACACACACACACACACAAACAGAAAAAAACACACACACACACACACACACACACACACACACACACACACACACACACACACACACAAACAGAAAAAAACACACACACACACACACACACACACACACACACATCTGTTTTTATGTCTTATCTGCAGTTCTGAAATAAAAGAAAGTGATGAGGATGGAGAATCTGTGTTTACCGCACACTCCTGATATTTGTATTTTATATATATATATATAAATAACACACACACACACACACACACACACACACACACACACACACACACACACACATAAAACTAGTAAATGTTCCCCGTTGTGTCACAGCTGACAGATTTAGGTGTAAATGAGTAAAATGGTGTTTTATACAGAGATGAAGTGAAACAACTGGAACCCCCCAATGAAATTTTACACAAGTGTTTTAGACACAAATGTGTGTGTGTGTGTGTGTGTGTGTGTGTGTGTGTGTGTGTGTGTGTGTTATACACACATCCGAGATAATTAATATCAGTCAAACTATACTGCCGGTTGCCATGGTTATGCGGGTTACTGCACTACCAATGCTAACAAAAGTTTGTCAGCTGTGTACTGGATTTATGTGAATGACCTGAACTGAGATCTTCTCCTGATCTGATCCTTCAGTGCAACATGCAGTTACATTTCTTCTAAAAAGTTTCTTCTACATACACATCTCTTCTCCTGCAACCCCATGGAGAACAGAACATTGCAGCAGACTCTCTCTCTCTCTCTCTCTCTCTCTCTCTCTCTCTCTCTCTCTCTCTCTCTCTCTCGCTCTCTCGGTCGAGTTAAAAATGCTCCTAAGGCTCCAGTGACCACTGTTCCTGCTCCTCTCCCCTCCGTGGATCTTCCCACTTCGTCCAGATCTGCCTCTGGATAGTGTTCTCTTCGACTGGGGGCCACTCTGTGCAGCTTGGGACGGTTTCTCATCAACGCCTTGGGTGGTTCCATGAAATTCCGGAGTAAGAACGGGAGCTTTGAGGATGGATTGGACTGTAGTTAATGTCAACAGTCTCCTACACTGACTCAGGACTACAGTTTGCTCTGATCTCCATCACTGTACCCCGCAACATTGTATATCTGCTATGAATGGACATTCGGTGCAACCCAGATGAGGATGAGGTTCCCTCTTGAGTCTGGTTCCTCTTAAGGTTTCTTCCATATACATCTCAGGGAGTTTTTCCTTCACCACAGTCTCCACCGACTTGTTCATCAGGGACAAACTTACACTTATAAAGAACATCATGTTTATCTCCACATTATCTGTGTAAATCTGCACTGAGACAATGTTCATTGTTAAAAGCTCAATACAAATAAAGATTAATTTAATTGAATTAAATATCCATCCAGTACCTCTTCGGTGTTGTCCTTCAGTGCTTCTCTAGTTCATCTCCAATACCTCACCAGAACCTCCTCAGTACATCCATATTAAAGGTGTAGGTGCTTTTATATGGTTCACAAGCACCAGTAAAACATGCAGTTCCTGATCACACCTGCACCTAGAACATTATAGATGTGTGTGTATGTTTGTGTATACATATATTTGTTTGTTTGTGTGTGTGTGTGTGTGTGTGTGTGCCTCTG
>JBCEWE010000113.1:71010-206010 GCA_039877035.1 Silurus lanzhouensis
AAATCAGCAGCATGAATTTAACTAATACTCAGTGGAACTGGAGGTTCTTTACAGTTTTCTTTATTCCCCCAAACAATTACTGTGTTTAGTTTGTTCTGTTTTCTTACGTGTTCCCATTCATTCCTTTATATCATGATCATGTGACTGCATAGCAACAGTGTCACAGCCACCAGGGAGCAGAGTCAGATCAGTGTTCCACCAGTATTAGACCAGTGTTCCACCAGTATCAGATCAGTGTTCCAACAGTGTCAGATCAATGTTCCACCTGTGTCAGATCAGTGTTCCACCAGTATCAGATCAGTGTTCCCAGTTCCAGTGTTCCACCAGTATTCAGTGTTCCACCAGTATCAGATCAGTGTTCCACCAGTATCAGATCAGTGTTCCACCAGTATTAGACCAGTGTTCCACCAGTATCAGATCAGTGTTCCACCAGTATTAGACCAGTGTTCCACCAGTATCAGATCAGTGTTCCACCAGTGTCAGATCAGTGTTCCACCTGTATCAGATCAGTGTTCCACCAGTGTCAGATCAGTGTTCAGATCAGTGTTCACCAGTATCAGATCAGTGTTCCACCTGTGTCAGATCAGTGTTCCACCAGTATTAGACCAGTGTTCCACCAGTATCAGATCAGTGTTCCACCAGTATCAGACCAGTGTTCCACCAGTATCAGATCAGTGTTCCACCAGTGTCAGATCAGTGTTCCACCAGTATCAGATCAGTGTTCCACCAGTATCAGACCAGTGTTCCACCAGTATCAGATCAGTGTTCCACCAGTATCAGACCAGTGTTCCACCAGTATCAGATCAGTGTTCCACCAGTGTCAGATCAGTGTTCCACCTGTGTCAGATCAGTGTTCCACCAGTATTAGACCAGTGTTCCACCAGTATCAGATCAGTGTTCCACCAGTATCAGACCAGTGTTCCACCAGTATCAGATCAGTGTTCCACCAGTGTCAGATCAGTGTTCCACCAGTATTAGACCAGTGTTCCACCAGTATCAGATCAGTGTTCCACCAGTGTCAGATCAGTGTTCCACCTGTGTCAGATCAGTGTTCCACCAGTATCAGATCAGTGTTCCACCAGTGTCAGATCAGTGTTCCACCTGTGTCAGATCAGTGTTCCACCAGTATCAGATCAGTGTTCCACAAGTGTCAGATCAGTGTTCCACCAGTATCAGATCAGTGTTCCACCAGTATCAGATCACTGCAGATCAGTGTTTCACCAGTGTCAGATCAGTGTTTCACCAGTATCAGATCAGTGTTCCACCAGTATCAGATCACTGCAGATCAGTGTTTCACCAGTGTCAGATCAGTGTTTCACCAGTGTCAGATCAGTGTTCCAGCAGTGTCAGATGAGTGTTCCACCAGTGTCAGATCAGTGTTCCAGCAGTGTCAGATGAGTGTTCCAGAAGTGTCAGATCAGTGTTAAACCAGTGTCAGATCAGTGTTCCACCAGTGTCAGATCAGTGTTCCAGCAGTGTCAGATGAGTGTTCCAGAAGTGTCAGATCAGTGTTAAACCAGTGTCAGATCAGTGTTCCACCAGTATCAGATCAGTGTTCCACAAGTGTCAGATCAGTGTTTCACCAGTATCAGATCAGTGTTCCACCAGTATCAGATCACTGCAGATCAGTGTTCCACCAGTGTCAGACCAGTGTTCCACCAGTGTCAGACCAGTGTTCCACCAGTATCAGATCAGTGTTTCACCAGTGTCAGATCAGTGTTCCACCTGTGTCAGATCAGTGTTCCACCTGTGTCAGATCAGTGTTCCAGCAGTGTCAGATGAGTGTTCCAGAAGTGTCAGATCAGTGTTAAACCAGTGTCAGATCAGTGTTCCACCAGTGTCAGACCAGTGTTCCACCAGTATCGGATCACTGCAGATCATTGTTCCAGCAGTGTCAGACCAGTGTTCCACCATTGTTAGGTCAGCATTTTACCAGACTAGTCTCAGACCTTTTGTTGAGTATCCGTGTTAGGCCAATATGGTTTACCAGTTTAATTCTAGTCTCAAGCCCGCAGTGTTCCTGCAGTATCAGATCAGTTTCAGACCAGTGTCAAACTCATCTCAGACTATGTCAGAAACGTGACACAATTCCGGATTATTCTCAGTGAAATGAGACTGGAGCAAGGATTCAAATGCAGGACACAACAGGAATATGGTGAATAAAGTCTTTAATAAATGTAAAAAACCCAGACTGAAAAAACAGTTCCAAAACAGTACAGAAAAAACGGTATATTCACAGTAATATCTGACGGATCAGTGTAGGAAGAACCAAAATCAGAATCCAAAAACATTCATGAATTCCAAATGCCAGCAAACAACACAATAAAGGGCAGAGAAAAAACAGGGATCAGAGACTGGGCTGGGAACAGGAACCAGAACAGGCACGATGGCAGGATATAATCAAGAACATCAAGAGCCGGTGAGATAATCTGACAGTGACTTAATACCTTTTTGTCCTTAAATACCAGGTGGTGCAAGAAAAACGACGAAGTGGCTGCCGACCCGGAAGTGCTCGGGAAACAGGAAACGTGTGTCATGAACCCGGAAGTGCTCGGGAAACAGGAAACGTGTGTTACGAACCCGGAAGTGTTCACCTCGATATACTGACAGACTTTTTTTACCAGTTATAGTCCAGTCTAAAACTTTTTGTTAATTATTATAATTTTTTTTGCAAAAATGTATCTGTTTTGTAGGGAACATTAAACAACTAAGAGTTCTCTTCCAAGAGTCCTCTCTCTCTCTCTCTCTCTCTCTCTCTCTCTCTCTCTCTCTCTCTCTCTCTCTCTCTCTCACACTCACTCACTCAAGTCTCACTCGAGTCTCACTGGAGTCTCACTGGTAGATGCTACTTGCGCCACATGTCCCTGTGCATATATATGAAGGTCCCCATATAAGGACATTCATATAAACCTTCACTACAGTCCGAGCTGTAGATTCCGATCTTTACTCAGAAGAATCACGTACACTCGTGAGCATAATCATAGTGCGCACACACACACACACACACACACACACACACACACACACACACACACAATAACACAGCGATCCATCAGAATAAACGCAGTGTAAAATGTCAGCTGTGTTATTTCGAGCACGATTGAGATAAATGAACGTTTCCTCGTGGTTCAGCGACCCGTGAGGGAACCAGAAGGAAGGAAACTGGAAGTTGATAGAGTGAGAGATAACACACAATACAAGTAATAACACACACACACACACATGCGCGCACACACACACGCACACTCAGCATAAATTTAACAACAGTATGTTTCACATTAATCACAAACAGAAGAGCCGAGAGTTTAATCTACAAACACATCAACACTGCTCAGGTCCAGATTCAGCCTGATAGCGTGCGTGCTACAGATCAGATCACACACGCACACGCACACGCACACGCACACACACTGCTGTCGTTTTGATGTATTGCTATAATTAGCTTCAGAAGAATATGTGAAGAAACATTTGATTTAAATCGAAGCAGCTTTTCTTCTGTTTGTATTCTTTATTAAATATTGATTTACGGAG
This sequence comes from Silurus lanzhouensis, assembly GCA_039877035.1. Classification (NCBI taxonomy): domain Eukaryota; kingdom Metazoa; phylum Chordata; class Actinopteri; order Siluriformes; family Siluridae; genus Silurus; species Silurus lanzhouensis. The sequence continues at coordinate 74,542 of JBCEWE010000113.1, forward strand.
ACGCTGAACTCCCCAACACGCCTCCTTCCAAAAGTATTCAGACACCCGACTTTTACACCCACATGTGCTTCTTCCTCAAACTGTTGGAGGAACACAATTGTGTAGGACGTTTTTGGATGCAGGAGCTTGAAATTGTTATTTTAATTGATCTAGGAGACCACAATGTGTTCCAGCAATACAATGCCCCTGTGCAAAAAGCTCCAGCTCCATGAAGATCTGCTTTCCATGGTTGGAAAATGTAAAAGATCTCCTGCTCGATTTTTGGGATGAATGGACACTGACTGCACCCCAGGAACCTCCTCATCTTCTCACCTACAGTGCATCTGGAAGGTATTCACAGTGATTCAGTTTTGTGTATGTTGTTATGTTACAGCTTTATTGCAAAATGGATTAAATTCATTATTTTCCTCAAAATTCTATAAACGAAACCTCATAATGACAACATGAAAGAAGTTTGTTTGAAATCTTTGCAAATTTAATACAAATAAAAAAGTAAAAAAAAATCTAAATAATCACATGTACATACAGTGAGGAAAATAAGTATTTGAACACGCTGCTATTTTGCAAGTTCTCCCACTTAGAAATCATGGAGGGTCTGAAATTGTCATCGTAGGTGCATGTCCACTGTGAGAGACATAATCTAAAAAAAAAATCCAGAAATCACAATATATGATTTTTAAACTATTTATTTGTATGATACAGCTGCAAAAAAGTATTTGAACACCTGTCTATCAGCTGGAATTCTGACCCTCAAAGACCTGTTAGTCTGCCTTTAAAATGTCCACCTCCACTACATTTATTATCCTAAATTAGATGCACCTGTTTGAGGTTGTTAGCTGCATAAAGACACCTGTCCACCCCATACAATCAGTAAGAATCCAACTACTAACATGGCCAAGACCAAAGAGCTGTCCAAAGACACTAGAGACAAAATTGTACACCTCCACAAGGCTGGAAAGGGCTACGGGGAAATTGCCAAGCAGCTTGGTGAAAAAAGGTCCACTGTTGGAGCAATCATTAGAAAATGGAAGAAGCTAAACATGACTGTCAATCTCCCTCGGACTGGGGCTCCATGCAAGATCTCTGAAAAGAGCAGGGACCACCGTTTCCAAGGTTACTGTTGGTAATACACTAAGACGTCATGGTTTGAAATCATGCATGGCACGGAAGGTTCCCCTGCTTAAACCAGCACATGTCCAGGCACGTCTTAAGTTTGACAATGACCATTTGGATGATCCAGAGGAGTCATGGAAGAAAGTCATGTGGTCAGATGAGACCAAAATAGAACTTTTGGGTCATAATTCCACTAAACGTGTTTGGAGGAAGAAGAATGATGAGTACCATCCCAAGAACACCATCCCTACTGTGAAGCATAGGGGTGGTAGCATCATGCTTTGGGGGTGTTTTTCTGCACATGGGACAAGGCGACTGCACTGTATTAAGGGGAGGATGACCGGGGCCATGTATTGCGAGATTTTGGGGAACAATCTCCTTCCCTCAGTTAGAGCATTGAAGATGGGTCGAGGCTGGGTCTTCCAACATGACAATGACCCGGAGCACACAGCCAGGATAACCAAGGAGTGGCTCTGTAAGAAGCATATCAAGGTTCTGGCGTGGCCTAGCCAGTCTCCAGACCTAAACCCAATAGAGAATCTTTAGAGGGAGCTCAAACTCCGTGTTTCTTAGCAACAGGCCAGAAACCTGACTGATCTAGAGAAGATCTGTGTGGAGGAGTGGGCCAAAATCCCTCCTGCAGTGTGTGCAAACCTGGTGAAAAACTACAGGAAACGTTTGACCTCTGTAATTGCAAACTAAGGCTCCTGTACCAAATATTAACATTGACTTTCTCAGGTGTTCAAATACTTATTTGCAGCTGTATCATACAAATAAATAGTTTAAAAATCATATATTGTGATTTCTGGATTTTTTTTTTAGATTATGTCTCTCACAGTGGACATGCACCTACGATGACAATTTCAGACCCCTCCATGATTTCTAAGTGGGAGAACTTGCAAAATAGCAGCGTGTTCAAATACTTATTTTCCTCACTGTAAGTATTCACATTCTTGCTCAATACTTGGCACCTGTTTTTGGGCAGTTTCTCACATTCTTCTTTGCAGAACCTCTCAAGCTCCTATAGAGATGTTCAATCGGGTTCAAGTCTGTGCTCTGGCTGGGCAACTCAAGGACATTCACAGAGTCTCCTGTAGTGCTGCAGAGATGGTTGTTCTTCTGGAAGGTTCTCCTCTCTCCACAGAGAAATGCTGGAGCTCTTTCAGAGTGAACATCGAGTTCCTGGTCACCTCCCTGACTGAAGCTCTTCTCCCCTGATCTCTCAGTTTGGCCGGATGGCTCTGCTCTAGGAAGAGTCCTGGTGGTTTCACACTTCTTCCATTTATGGATGATAAAGGCCACTGTGCTCTTTTGGACCTTCAATGCTGCAGAAATGTTTCTGTCTTCTTTCCCAGATCCATTTTCGAATAAAACTAGAACATAACAACTTGTTGCAAAACTATCAGGATGCACTGTACACCCTACTAACACCAAACTGAATGAATCTTCCCCAAATCTAGAGGAACATCCTTCCAGAACAGTGAAGCTCATTATAACAGTAAATGGAGACTAGATGTGGAATGAAATGTTCAAGAAGATTTACATCCCAAACTCAAGTGTTTATATTCTGGAAATCTGTAACATACCTGTTTTGAGGTAGATGACAATCCAAAAGAGTAGAAGAAAGGAAATAGAAAACACTTTCTTTTTCATGAAACATCAGTGCACCATCTACATGCAGAAGATGAAGAGGTTATCAGCAATAAGACTCAGAACCCACTGAGATACAACTAAACTTCACAATCATGCTGAATCAAGTCTATTAAAGCTTTTTCTCTGATTATCTTCAGGAATAAAGCAGGAAGTAAACAGGAAATGGAGGTCATAGATTGGTCAGTGATGGGTCAGTGATGTTGTGGTGAGCATGACCTCTGCTGGAGGGGAAAGAAACCATCCTGAGAACATGGCCTATTATCCTTCATACTGACATCAAAACATTTATAAAGTATCAATCTTTTAAATTTTAACATCTGCAGATCCAAACGGATTATCTGGGGATCCACAACAAAAAGATATTATCTCCTGGAGGACAGGATCAGGAACCAGAAATGCAAATATTAGCAATTGTGCAAATTGACAAGTGCAGATAAATGTGTAGTACAGCATGTAAAAAATATATGTGCAGTATACAGGATGTACAGGGTATTCAATTCAATTCAATTTCAATTAATCTTTATTTGTTTTGCGCATTTAACAATGAACATTGTCTCAGAGCAGCTTTACACAGATAATGTGGTGATTAAAAGTGAATATGTTCTTAATCAGTAAGTTTGTCCCTGATGAACAAGTTGGTGGAGACTGTGGCAAGGAAAAACTGGCATAAGGAAAAACCTTGAGAGGAACCAGACTCAAAAGGGAACTTCATCCTCAGCTGGGTTGCGAGGTGCAGTGATGATGATCAGAAGCGAACTGTATTCCTGAGTCAGTGTAGGAGACTGTTGATATTAAATACAGTCCAAATCCATCCTCAAAGCACCCGTTCTTACTCCGGAAGGCGTTGATGAGAAACCGTCCCAAGCTGCACAGAGTCACCTCCAGTCGAAGAGAACACTATCCAGAGGCAGACCTGGACGAAGTAGGAAGATCCACGGAGGGGAGAGGGGCAGGAACAGTGGTCACTGGAACCTCAGGAGCATGTTTAACTCGACCGAGAGAGAGAGAGAGAGAGAGAGAGAGAGAGAGAGAGAGAAGAGGGTGACAGGAAGAGAAGGATATGGATTATTATGTGTCTTTATTGTTGTAAGAAAATTAAGGACACTGTGCAGTTTGGACTCCGGCAAGACTCGCTATGGCAGCATAGCTAAAAGGAAGAAGCAGAAGGAAACACAGACATGAGGGATCTCTGGGATAAGAGACGACCCACCACACCACCGTCAACAAACCCGAGTGAACGTGTGAGAGTGAGGAGACGACAGCATCCAAATATCCCAGTTCACCAAACACTCCATATCCATGATCCCTCCAGATCTGCTCCTTTACCTCACAAACACCTACTGACTAAAGACTCCACTAAATAAATATGTGTTCAGCCTCGACTTGAACACTGAGACTGTGTCTGAGTCCCGAACACTGATTGGAAGATTGTTCCATAACTGTGGGGTTTATAAGAGAAACATCTGCCCCCTGCTTCATTATTTGAGGTACCAACAAATAGCCTGCACCTTTTGATCTAAGTAGGCGTGGAGGATCATCCTGGTACAGAAGTTCACTCAGATACTGCGGCGTGAGAGCGTTAAGTGCTTTATACGTCAGTAGTAATATTTTATAATCAGTGTGAGATGAAATTGGGAGCAGTGAAGATGATTAAAACAGGGCTGATGTGATCATATTATCTAGATCTAGTGAGGACTCTTGCTGCTGCATTCTGAACTAACTGAAGCTTATTTCTGCACTTCCTCCAACACCCAGACAGTAAAGCGTTACAGTAGTCTAATCTAGATGTTACAAAAACATCTACTAGTTTTTCTGCATCCTGTAACGACATCATATTTCTAATTTTCGCAATATTTCTAAGATAAAAGAAGGAGATCCTGGTGATATTATTCACGTGAGACTCAAAGGAAAGACTCGGGTCAATAATCACACCAAGGTCTTTGACTGCTGTACACACTGAAACAGAAACACCATCCAGAGATGCTACGTAATCAGAAAGTTTACTTCTAGCTGCATGTGGTCCTAGTAAAAGTACTTCTGTCTTATCTAAATTAAGCAGAAGAAAGTTATCAAGCATCCACTGTCTAATGTCCTTTACACACTTCTCAACATTGTTTAGCTGATCTCTCTCATCTGGCTTTGCTGAAATATACAGCTGTGTGTCATCAGCATAGTAATGGAAGTGAATACCATGTTTATGTATAATTTCACCCAGAGGCAGCAGATATAAAGAGAAAAGCAGTGGGCCTAAGATATATCCTTGCGGAACACCAAAATTTACCTCAGAGAGTGTGGAAAACCATTTACATCAACAAACTGTCCCTTTATTCCAACAACGTTCTCAAGTCCAGCAAGCAGTATAGTGTGATCAATGGTGTCAAAAGCTGCACTGAGGTGTGTGTATAGATACAGTATACAGGATGTACGGTATGTAAGGTGTGTATATAGATACAGTATGTACATTGTATGTAGAATTGTACAGAAGTTATATGTAACTATACCCAGGAGGACTCGCTTCATTTAATGCTACATATTCATTCGGTTTAATCCACGTTTCTGTCAAACACATTATTTCAAACTCCTTGTTGGGAATGATTTCGTTTATAGTCAGCGCAGGAACAGGACTGAAAGCAGGATCAGGATCAGGAGAGCAGAATCAGGATCAGGACTAAGAGCAGGATCAGGAACAGGAGAGCAGGATCAGGATCTGGACTAAGAGCAGGATCAGGAACGAGAGAGAAGGATCAGGATCAGGACTAAGAGCAGGATCAGGAACAGGAGAGCAGGATCAGGATCAGGACTAAGAGCAGGATCAGGAACAGGAGAGCAGGAGCAGGGTTAGGACTGAGAGCTGGATCATGCTCAGGATCAAGAGCACAAGAGCAGTGTCAGGTTGAGGAATGAGAGCAGGATCAGTACTGGGAGCAGGAGAACAGGATCTGTGATCTTCTGATTTTAAAAAACTAATAAACAATTTAATGATCTAAAAAAGTTCACACTTGATGACCAGAAGTTTATTCATTGGTTTTTCCAGGTCAGGATTTTGTGAAAGTGCTGAATAAGATGTAGATGTTCTCATCCAATGCTGTTTAATTTTCATGAATATTTGAATAATAATGATGCTGGAGGATTATTATGGTCTGTTCAAACTGAAATCAATATTCTAATTTTGTGAAAAGCAGACAGAATGCAGGAGGACGCTGAAGATAAGCAGGACTTCATGATCTCCATTACTCATGCTTTAACTTCATCCATGAGATGAGATGAAGATAAGGTAAAAGAATAAACGTGATATGATGAGACGAGACAGGTTGAGATAAGGTGAACTGAAATGAGATGAGATTTAAAAAAATGAAATATGATGAGACAATTAAATGGGATGCGATGAATGGAGGTCAAAGCAGATAAGATTTGATAATCTTAGTTCTTATGTACCCTACAGGAACTCTACAGCATACAGAGATGTTCTGCTGTGTGATCTTTGGAGAACACTGACGGTCACAAAAGCTCATAACTCATAGAACCTGTAGAAAATCTAACATTATGTGTGTGTGTGTCTCTGTTTGTGCATGTGTGCGTGTGTGTGTGTGTGTGTGTGTGTGTGTATACGTGTGCGTGTGTGTGCGGTTGTGTGTCTGTGTGTGTGTGTCTGTGTGTGTGTGTGTGTGTGTGTGTGTGTGTCTGTCTGTGCATGTGTGCGCGTGTGTGTGTCTGTGTGTGTGTGTGTGCACGTCTCCATGTGTGTGTGTGTGTCTGTCTGTGCATGTGTGCGCGTGTGTGTGTGTGTGTATACGTGTGCGTGTGTGTGCGGTTGTGTGTCTGTGTGTGTGTCTGTGTGTGTGTGCACGTCTCCATGTGTGTGTGTCTGTCTGTGCATGTGTGTGTGTGTGTATACGTGTGCGTGCGGTTCTGTGTCTGTGTGTGTGTGTCTGTGTCTGTGTGTGTGTGTGCACGTCTCTGTGTGTGTGTGTCTGTCTGTCTGTGCATGTGTGTGTGTGTGTGTGTGTGTGTGTGTGTGTGTGTGTGTGTGTGTGTGTGTGTGTGTGCGGGGGTGTGCATGTGTGCGTGTGTGTGTCTGTGTGTGTTTCTGTGTGTGCGTGTATGTGTGTGGGTGTGCCTGTGTGTGTGTGTGTGTGTGTGTGGTGTGTGTGTGTGTGTGTGTGTGTGCATGTGTGTTCACTGTAATGATAAAGTTTCTCAGTCCTAAGGGTTATGAGCAAAAGTCTGTGCACCCCTGACCTGACAAAACAGTTCCTCAAAGATGAAATTTGATGATTTAGACCATGGATGTTAAATGTAATGAAAAATGGATACAATGTAAATGTTCCTCAGCTGGACACCTGACCATAAGATTGATATGTGAAACTTTTTGATCATCCATTCTACATTTAGTCTCCATTTACTGTTATAATGAGCTCCACTCTTCTGGGATGATGTTCCACTAGATTTTGTGGAGATTCATTTGGCTATAACGGTGTTAGTAAAGTCAGGTACTGATGCAGGTGAGAAGGTGAGGAGGCCTGACGTGCAGTCAATGTTCACATTCAAGTGTTTAGTAGGGTTAGCACTCTATAGCAGGAGATCTTCCACGTATTTCCAACCCATGAAAAGTAGATCTTCATGGAGAAAAATGTATGCTTCTTCATCCAAAGTCATTGTTTATGATTGTGTGTCTCTAAGTTTGGAAAAAACCCACAAATGTTTGAAAGGTTGGCTGTCCGAATACTTCTGGTGATATAGTGTGTATATATATGTATGTACGTGCTTGAGAAGTTCATCTAAAATCTCCATCACTAGAACATCTGTAGGAAATACAGTGCACGCTGACAGGCAGAAAAAATATCATCACAGAAGCGTCCCCCCACGTGGACCTGTAACCATCAGTCCACTCTCATGATCATCAGGAACAAATCAGAGGAAAGATCTCAGGGCTGAAGAGAGAAAGAAAGAGGAACGAAAGAGATGGAAATGAAACGAGCAGTAAAGGATGAAATTACAGCAGCACTAAGCAGAAGAAGGCTTTATTATGTGGATTTGCCCCGCTGAGGGACGGCTTCAGGCAGCGGGAATAAAGAGGAGAATTAGAGTGTAAAGACGCCAATTACACACCTTAAAGCCAACTAAATCTGTCAGGAAGGCAGAAAAAAGAAAAGAGGATAAAAAAAGGGAGCGAGAGAGAGAGAGAGCGAAAGAGAGAGAGAGAGAGAGAGAGAGAGAGAGAGAAGAAGCAGTGAGTGCTCCTCTGACAGCTGTGAACTTCTCTCAGGTTTGTCCTCCAGCTGTGAAGCGGGAAGAGATGTGATAATTATAATCTGTAATCAGACGAGGTCAGGGAAGGAAATGTGAAAAAATCTGAACAAGCAATCATCTTAATGAGGCAAGTCTAATCTACCACTGGACTGGAAACCATCTGATCTCTGACTGACACTTCAACAGAAAATCCAGAAAAATGTCCCCCTTTGGTGAGATGAGTGTGGAAAGAAAATCCAGAAAAAAAACATTATTATTATTATTATTATGAATTATAATAAATGAAATCTGTTCTTTAATGGCTGATATTATTTAATATATGTATTTATATCATTTATTATTAAAATTTGTGGTCAAATTATTCACAAATATTAAAACCCACAAAAAATGCTATTTTAAATTCGAATTATTCTGGGAACATTTCTTTTTAGAATCAATATAATTAATAATTAAAATATTTATTTATAAAAAATAATTAAGTGATTAAATTGTAATATAATTTACAGACCATTACGCTTTTGCTTTCTGTGCAGGAAGGGGTACGGAGGGAAAATTATAATTAACACCAACAACAATAATGAGAAAAATAATTTTATTTTCAAACCTACATAGTGACGGCTTTCGTTAAAATGTTTCTGTTACAATAAAATAACATTCATATAACATTTATATAACATTCATATAACTGTGCATTACCGTCTGTTATATTACATTAATATTATTACATTGAGTGTGTGTGTGTGTGTGTGTGTGTGTGTGAAAGTGTCTGTAATAGTAAAGTGTTTGAGTGTGTGTGAAAAAGTGGAGTATGTGTTTGTACGAGTGTGTGTGTGTGTGTGTGTGTGTGTGTGTGTGTGTGTGTGTGTGTGTGTGTGTTTAATAAAGACCAGAGTGTGATCAGACAGCAGTGCTCACTGATGAATCAGAAATGAGATGATGATTACACGCGGCTGCGGTTAGCGTAGCCAGGCTACGAGTGTAACAGCATTAAAGCCGATATTAGCGGAGACGTGATTTAAAGTGTGTGAATGCTAACACTCGTTTTTCAGCGTGGTGAAGACGACTGTGATGGTGAGATGTGTGGACTGGTCACGCTGTACGCTCGGCTTGTTCTTCCTCGCCTGTTTCTCTCCTCGTTAGCGTGACGGATGATGATTAGCAATGTTTGTAGGAGAGGAAAGAAATGATACACACTTCCTGTGTGTAATTAAAGCTGAGCTGCAGACCAACACTGATGAACATTCGCACTCTGCTCTCACTTATTACGCAGTTCATTTTATAAACCACTCACACTGCCATAGAAACTTTACACACACTGTGCTCTGATTGGCTGAGAGACCAGCATAACTTCTCAGGGGCGGGGCTTCAGATTGGTCTGCTCCAGAAAAAACAACAATGGCAAAATACTACAGACAAAATAATCTTCATTTGACACTCTTTCTTTCTTTCTTTCTTTCTTTCTTTCTTTCTTTCTTTCTTTCTTTCTTTTTTCTTTTGTTTGTTTGTTTGTTTAAATAAATGCTAGGTGGAAGTGATGCGGTTGAATCGTCTTAGCTTTTGCTCATGTGCAGGACAGGGACATGAGCCTTTTCATATGTTTCAGTGGAGATGAGCAACTTTTGGTTAACTATTGAAAATGAAAGTGTGGATACGGAGCGTTTTTTATTAGACGGAATTGTAGAAGAAGCCCCAGAGAATCATTTGTTGCTTCCCATTAATCTGGGAGGGGATTTAAGGCCATTATTTACATTAGAGAAAATTATTTACAAGTGGAGAAAAGACTGTTTTCAATCTTCCCAGGAGTGGACGTCCCAGCGAATTCACCCTCAAGGTCAGACCTTCCTGAATTGACCGTCTCAGAAATTATAAAAAAAAGCTCTCAGACTCTACAAGCCTCAGTTAGCATGTTAGATGTGAAATTTCATGAGAGTACAATTAGAAAAAATTAAACAAGGAAGCAGCATCATCATCAGCAGATAAGTCCAGAGTGAAGATGGGACCAGAGTGGAGATGTTTGGCTGTAATTCACAGCACCACACACACCTCACACATCTGTTCAGCATGATGGTGGAGGTCTGATTATTCGTTCTTCTCTGTATATCAGAAAAATGCCAGAGTCACATATGAGACCATCTGTTCGACAGCTAAAGCTTGGTTGATATTGGGTCATGTAACAGAACAATGATCTTTAAATCTACAACAGAACGACTGAAAGAGAACAGATGTTTTGACCTTCAGAGAGCTGAGCATCAACAGAACTGCAAACCTCACTGCAGTGAAGGAACGCTGTAAAGAAGAGTGAGAATTTCTCCACAGTAATATGAGAGACGGATAAAGTCCTACTGTATGTGTGTGTATTTATACGTGTGTATGTATGTATGTATGTGTGTGTGTTCGGAAGCAGGATGTAATTGGTGCTGTCAGGGCCAGGGGGCGAGTGATGGTGTGCCATGTGGGAGCTGAACGCTCTAATAAACAATATGCAGAGAAATTGTGGGTAATTTCATCATATGCTGTTTTTACCCTCATTACTCATTTATTACAACTCAATATCATTACATTTATCACACATACAAATGTTCCTTCTCTCTGATTGGCTGTTTTTCTAATATCGACATGCCTCCCATTTAAACAACTGTTGCTTTTATTATGACAACAAGCCCTAATCATGATGTATCTTCTTCTACTTCTTTCGGCTTCTCCCAATAGGAGTCTCCACAGCAGATCATCGGTCTCTATACCCCCCTGTCCTCTACCTGTCCTCTACCTCTATCTGCCTTTTTCACACCAACTACCTGCATCTCTTCCTTCACCACATCCATAAACCTCCTCCTTGATCTTCCTCTTTTCCTCCTTCCTGGTGTCTCCATCCTCAGCATTCTCCTACTGATATACCCCATGTCCCTCCTCTGCACATGTCCAAACCATCTCAATCTCACCTCCCTCACCTTGTCTCCAAAACGTCCTTGTGGCAGCGGGGGCATGGCCGAGTGCCGGTTTGTAAATGGAGGGCGAGGCTGGGAGCAGGTAGACACAGGAATGCCTTACCTAAAGCAAATAATATCTAATGAGTGTTCTCTCTCTTTCAGTAATCGGAGGGGGCATTTAAGGAGGAGCGCGAGGGTGTGTGTGTGTGTGTGTGTGTGTGTGCCAGAGACGTGTGACTGAGGCACTGAGCATCAGAAATAAAGAAACACTCTAATGTGATTGACAGACACGGTCCTGTAGTGGTGTTCCTTTCCCTCAAAACCATACGCGCTCTTACAGTCCTACATGCAATGTCCCTCTAATAAACTCATTTCTAATCCTGTCCATCGTCGTCACTCCCAATGAACATCTCAACATCTTCAGCTCTGCTACCTCCAGCTCCACCTCCTGTCTTTTACTCAATGCCACTGTCTCTAAACCATACAACATCTCAGGTCTCACCACAGTCCTATAAACTTTCCCTTTCACTCTCACAGATACTCTTCTATCACAAATCACTCCTGCTATCACTCTTCTCCACCCACTCCACCCTGCCTGCACTCTTTACTTCACTTCTCTAACACACTCTCCATTACTTTGCACTGTTGACCCCAGGTACCTGAACTCCTCCACCTTCTCCACCTCTTCTCCCTGCAACCGCACCCCTCCACTGCCCTCCCTCTCATTCACACACATGTACTCTGTCTTACTCCTACTGACTTTCATTCCTCTTCTCTCCAGCGTGTATCTCCACCTCTCCAGGATCTTCTCCACCTGCTCCCTACTCTCACCACAAATCACAATATCATCCACAAACATCATAGTCCACGGAGACTCCTGTCTGACCTCGTCCTTCAACCTGTCCTTCACCACTGCAAAAAGGAAAGGGCTCAGGGCCGATCCTTGATGCAGTCCAACCTCCACCTTGAACCATTCTGTCGTTCCTACTGCACACTTCACTGCTGTCACACTGTCCTCATACATGTCCTGCACCACCCTCACATACTTCTCTGACACACCAGACTTCCTCATACAGTACCACAACTCCTCTCTCCACCCTGTCGTACACTTTCTCTAAATCCACAAACACACAATGCAGCTCCTTCTGTCCTTCTCTATACTTCATCAACATTCTCAAAGCAAATAAGGCGTCTGTTGTGCTCTTCCTCGGCATGAAACCATACTGTTGCTCACAGATAGATAGATAGATAGATAGATAGATAGATAGATAGATAGATAGATAGATAGATAGATAGATAGATAGATAGATAGATAGATAGATAGATAGATAGATAGATAGATAGATAGATAGATAGATAGATAGATAGATAGATAGATAGATAGATAGATAGATAGATAGATAGATAGATAGATAGATATGCAATGTAATGCAGTTTGGCATCTACCAGAAGTGCAAAATGTAGCTATCGTGCAATAGTGCAGATAAATATGTAAACATATGTACAGTAAGTAAATATAAAGGCAGTAACAGTGCAGAGACGTGTGGACATCATTTATGATGTACAGAAATGGTTCTGAGGCGATGGCATTGAAAAAGGAATGTGCAGAAATAAAAGGTTACAAGATTATGGCATTTTAGAATTAGCAATCTGAATAAACAGTCTACTATATATAAATATATACACACACGGGTTATATACACAAATGAATGAAATGTTGGGCAGAATGTACAGTAATGATATAAATATACATAGATAAAAATAGTGCAGATGTAATGAGTAATAAAAAAGTATGTAATATGTAGATGTATATTACAGAGGTTATATACAGTGTTTTGTTTTGTAGTGATTAGCGGTGTAGTGTTGAGTTCAGTAGTGTGATGGTGGATGGAAAAAAGCTGTCCCTGAACCTGCTGGTTCTGGTGCGTAAGTTCCTGTATCTCCTTTTTGATGGTCACCTCTTCTCTCAGCCTGGCTTCCACTACTCTTTCCCATAACTTCATGGTGTGACTGATCAACTTTATTCCCCTGTAGTTACTGCAGGTCTGCACATCTCCCTTATTCTTACAGATCAGTACCAGCACACTTCTTCTCCATTCCTCAGGCATCTTCTCACCTTCCAAAATCCTGTTAAACAATTTTGTTAAAAACTCCACTGCATCTCACCTAAACATCTCCATGCTTCATCTGGTCCAACCGACTTTCCATTCTTCATCCTCTTAATCACTGCTCTCACTTCCTCCTTACTAATCCTATCCACTTCCTGCTTCACATCTCCACATTATTCAACCTTCTCTCTCTCTGATTTGCCTCGTTCATCAGCTGCTCAAAATCCTCCCTCCACCTTCTCAACACACTCTCCTCACTAGTCAACACATTTCCCTCTCCATCCTTTACTGCTCTAACTTGCAGTACATCCTTCCCAGCTCGGTTCCTCTGCCTGGACAATCGCTACAAATTTTTTTCTCCTTCCTTAGTGTCCAACTTCTCATACAGCTCCTCATATGACTTTTCCTTGGCTTTCGCCACATCCCTCTTAACCTGCTGCTGCATCTCCTTGTACTCCTGCCTACTTTTCTCATCACTCTGTTGATCCCAATTCTCCATCCTCTTTCTCCTTATGCTCTCCTGCACTTCCTCATTCCACCACCACGTCTATTTGTCTTCCTTTCTATTTCCAAATGTTACACCAAGAACCTTTCTATCTGTCTCCCTCATCACTCCTGTAGTAGTTCCACAATCATCCAGCACCTCTTCACCACCACCGAGCTCCTGTCTGACCTCTTCCCTGAACCTCACACTACACTCTTCCTCCTTCAGTTTCCACCATCTTATTCTTCTTTCAGTCCTCACTCTCCTCCTCTTCTTCTTCACCTCCAAAACCATCTTACAGACCACCATCCGATGCTGTCTAGCTACACTGTCCCCTGCCAACACCTTACAGTCGCCAATCTCCTTCAGGTTGCATCTCCTACATAGAACATAGTCCACCTGTGTGCACCTTCCTCCACTCTGATACGTCACCCTATGATCCTCCTTCTTCTTAAAATACGTGTTCACAACTGCCATTTCCATCCTTTTAGCAAAATCTACCACCATCTGCCCTTCCACATTCCTCTCCTTAAAACCATACCTACCCATCACCTCCTCATCACCTCTGTTCCCTTCACCTACATGACCATTAAAGTCTGCCCCGATCACCAATCTTTCATTCCTAGGTTCACATTCTACCACTTAATCTAACTCACTCCAGAATCTTTCCTACTCCTCCATCTCACAACCCACTTGTGGAGCATAAACACTGATGACATTTATCATCATCCCTTCATCTTCCAGCTTCACGATCATCACTCTGTTATATACAGCTGGTGAGCCTCTTCTCAATATTAATAACTCCTCAGTATCTTTAGGTCACGTCCCTAAACCCCTCAAGTTAGCAGTTATTAAGCCCCTCATTAGGAAACCTAATCTGGATCCAAACACCCTATCGAATTACAGACCAATGTCAAATCTTCCATTTATGTCTAAGATTTTAGAAAAGATTGTCGCTGCCCAGTTCTGTTTCTACCTGCAAGAGAACAATATCTTTGAAGAGTTTCAGTCAGGTTTCAGGCTCCATCATAGCACAGAAACTGCTCTAGTTAAAATCACTAATGACCTGTTTTTAGCTTCAGACTAAGGCTTCATCTTGCTGTTAGTTTTACTAGATCTTAGTGCTGCATTCGACACTATAGATCATGATCTCCTCCTAGATTGCTAACAAAATTACATCGGCATTCAGGGAGAGGTGTTAAACTGGCTTAAATCCTACCTGGCTCAAAAACCAGTATACAGATGCTCCAGCGTCTCAACCTGCATTTAGACGGATGTTCTGTAACCACTAGTTCAATGGTAAAAGACCTGAGAGTTATTTTAGAGCAACTTATCTTTTAAAAATCATATCAACCAAGTTACAAAAACAGCTTCTTCCACCTTATAAGTTTCTCTTATAAACCCCACAGTTATGGAACAACCTTCCAATCAGTGTTCGGGACTCAGACACAGTCTCAGTGTTCAAGTCGAGGCTGAACACATATTTATTTAGTGGAGTCTTTAGTCAGTAGGTGTTTGTGAGGTAAAGGAGCAGATCTGGAGGGATCATGGATATGGAGTGTTTGGTGAACTGAGATATTTGATGAGGATGAGGTTCTCTTTAGAGTCTGGTTCCTCTCAAGGTTTCTTCCTCATGAAGTCTCAGGGAGTGAACTGAATTGAATGTAAACTGTAACACTGTAGATGTTGATAGTGTTGTTCAGACAGAGGGGGCAGTAGAGCACAAGAGAATTCTGTTTCTGCACTTTTATTGCTCTGAACACAAAAATTTCAGAGTAAAAACCCAGAACAGGGAGTTGCTCTCCCCTGTGTGGATCAGAGGGAACTGACACAACTATCATTACATTTCCACTGTGTGTGTGTGTGTGTGTTTGTGTGTGTGTGTGTGTGTGTGTGTGTGTGTGTGGTTAATGATTCATGATAAATTTGCAGCTCTCTGACATTTTTTAGGTTAAAAATAGACGTATTGTGAGATGAGAGAACGGAGACCAGACGCTCGGTACACTGCACTCCTCCTGCGCTCTGTTTTTCTTCCCCTTATTCAATTCTTTTTTTTCTTTTCTTTTTTTGTTTCTGCTACAACCTACTTCTCAGCGAGTGCCCTGTTTCTTACTGACGTTCACTGAACACTTGGCGTATGTATTTATATATAATTTTAAATATCTATCTATCTATCTATCTATCTATCTATCTATCTATCTATCTATCTATCTATCTATCTATCTATCCCCCCCCCCCCTCAACCCCCCCTCCCAGGCTTAGGCTTTAAATGACACTTTATTAAATTAATTATTTATTAAAACTCCATTAGCATGTGATGCGTTTAGTGTTTAGCCTTTGGCTCAGCGTCGACATGACAAACTCCTTCATAAATCTCTGCAGCTCACAACTGGGGTTAAAAAGCAGCCATTAGCAGTGATTTTCTCATCCAGATTGAGGACCTCACTCTCCTCTGTACTCTATTAGTGTTTTAGAGAAAGAGAGCCACAGGCTGAGATAATTCCACATCAGGAGGAGAAGCGTGGTGGAAAAAACATGCATCGGAGATCTGCTCCATCCTGCACTGAGGGAGTGGAACTAAAACCGAACCTGACTGTGAGACCAAGACACCAAGAACACCTTCCCCTTCATCAACACTCTGTTCTGGCAAAGTGGAAACTGTTCTGTGGTCAAACAAATACATTTTTTTTTGTAAACCATGAAGACCACATCCTGTGGACCATCTGGCCTGTTATTAGCGCCCATTTAAAAAAGTTGCATCTCTGATGGTATGGTGGCGCATTAATACCTGTGGAACGCTGAACACCATATACAGGTTTTAGAGCACCAAATCCTTCCATCCAGAAGGATTTTTCAGAGAAGGTCTTGTATATTTGAGCAACACAATGCTAACTGCATACTGCATCTGTTACAATAACATGACTTTATAGTAGTCTGTGTGCTGAACTGACCTGTCTGCCGTCTAGACCTTTACCATAAAAAACATTTGGTCATCATGAAACAAAAAACACAACAAAAGAAACCCAGAACACTGTAGTTGGAATACAGTATCAATTCAATTCAATTCAATTCAATTCAATTCATTTTTATTTGTATAGCGCTTTTAACAATGAACATTGTCTCAAAGCAGCTTTACACAGATAATGTGGTGATTAAATGTAAATATGTTCTTTGTAAGTATGTTTGTCCCTGATGAGCAACTGTGGCAAGGAAAAACTCCCCGAGATGGCATAAGGAAGAAACCTTGAGAGGAACCAGACTCAAGAGGGAACCCATCCTCATCTGGGTTGCACCAAATGTCCATTTGAAGCATATATACAAAGTTGCGGGGTGCAGTGATGATGATCAGAAGCAAACTGCACTCCCGAGTCAGTGCAGCAGACCGCTGACACCAACTACAGTCCAATCCGTCCTCAAAGCACCCGTTCTACTCCGGAATTACATGGAACCACCCAAGGTGTTGATGAGAGACCGTCCCAAGCTGCACAGAAGTGTGAAGATCCGCGGAGGGGAGAGGGGCAGGAACAGTGGTCACTGGAGCCTCAGGAGCATGTATCAGACACATTCCTTTCCCAAAACTCCAGCAACTGGTGTCCTCAGTTCCCAGATGTGTGCAGATTATTTAAAAAATTGATGTGTTTTTTTATTCTAAATATATATATAAGTTTATAAGATTTAAAAATCACTGCATTCTGTATTTATTTACATTTTGCTCAGTGTGCTAACTGTTTTTGGAACTGGGGTTTGTACACCTGGCTGTAGTGTATTAAACACTTTTATAATATAATTGATGTTCATTTGTTTTGCGACTCAGAGAGATGATGAAACTCCAGCATGTGTTTGGGTGGAATTGCACTTGGTGACTGTGTGTGTGTATATGTGTGTGTGTGTGTGTGTGTGTGTGTGTGTGTGTGTGTGTGTGTGTATATGTGTGTGTTCACCTCTATTTCATCCCTCTGAACTCTGAGTGATTGCAGTGAAGATTTTCACCAATGACAGATAATGACAGGTTGGAGGAGACGATGTGATCGGATCGAAACCTGTTATCAAGAGCTCTGTGTGTGTGTGTGTGTGTGTGTGTGTGTGTGTGTGTGTGTGTGTGTGTGTGTGTGTGTGAAAGTGTCTGTGATAGTAATGTGTGTCTGGGATTAGAGCACACCTACTTCACTTCCAGAGCCAAACTCTCTTGTTTGTCTGTCTGTCTGTGTGTGTGTGTGTGTGTGTGTGTGTGTGTGTCTCTCTCTCTGTGTGTGTGTGTGTGTGTGTGTGTGTGAGTGTGTGTGTGTGTGTGTGTGTGTGTCTGTGTGTGTGTGTGTGTGTGTGTGTGTGTGTGTGTGTGTGTGTGTCTCTGTGTGTGTGTGTGTGTCTGTGTGTGTGTGTGTGAGTGTGTGTCTGTGTGTGTCTATGTGTGTGTGTGTATCTGTGTGTGTATCTGTGTGTGTGTGTGTGTGTGTGTGTGTGTGTGTGTGTAAGCAAGGTGTATTAGTTACTGTAAAAAAAGAATGATGACTTTGTGAAATCGTTCCTCACCACGATCAAGGCATTAAAACCCCTAAGTAATAATATAAATACCCCCTGAATATTAATTACTCCAAACCCCCCAAATAAATACATCTTAAATGATAATCACCCCAAACCCAAATATTAATAATTTTGACTGTTATTTACTCCAAAACAAATGAATGTGAATGCTGATGGTCCAAAACCCCCAAGATAAAATTCCATGAATTCCAATTGCCCCAAAGTCAAATATAATAAACACTTTGACTGATAATTATTACAAAACACAAAACTAAATACCCTGTGACCTGTAAATGCCCCAAACCAAAATTTGGGGGCTAGGGTTTGAGCTCAAACTGAAGGACCATATTTGGAAGTTCTGCCTGACAGACAAACCTACAAGGGCTGACTAGTGGTCTTAATCAATTAGTGGCCCCTTCCTGCCTGAAGTTGATGAAAGGCCACCAATGACCTGCTCATGCCAGGGCAGCCTTCTCCCACAACATGCCCACAACAGGGGCCAAATGACCTGTTCCAGGAGCTGTGCCCTGTAGGCCTGTTCCAGCCTGACAAAATAAACAGTACCTGCTTCCAAACCATGGGTCTACTGTGGACATTTGCCCAACTGGGGTTTGCTGGCGAGGAACTTCTTGTTATGCACTCTAGTAGTAGTGCATTTGGAGGGGTAATGCCACAGAATACCCCCTCCTGCCCCTACAGTGTGTACAGTGTGTGGCCGAGAAGTGCAAAACAAATGAACAAATCAGAAAACAACAATTTAGACAAACCTAAAAAGGTAGGTGAAGTTTGCAAATGGATTTCTTACCACTTACTGGACGAAACATCTGCCATTCAAGATATACAGGAAGTACAACAGGGGAAAGCCTCAGGAGAAAGTCAGCATGTGTGTGTAAAAGGGTAAACACTATGTAAAGTTGCACTATTGGAAAAAAATTGTGTAAAGTAAATACAGAACTCACACGTGTACAAGAAACAAATGTATGAGATAAACAATTTCCTACTTTCTGTTTATCTTGAATGACAGATGGCTGATCCAGTGAGGGTAAGTAATAAAATCACAAACTATAACGACCTTTTCTGATTTGTTCATTTGTTTTTGAATTTGTTTTTATGTTTTGTTGTCTTTTCTCATTCAATTTAGCTAATTAATTTATTAAATAAAACTTTCTTTTCCAGCACTTGCATCTATTCAACTCATTTCATGTTTACTTGTATTGCGCTTTTAACAATGAACATGGTCTCAGAGCAGCTTTACACAGAAAATGTGGTGATTAAAAGTGAATAAGTTCTTTATAAGTGTAAGTTTGTCCCTGATGAACAAGTGGCGACTGTGGTGAAGGAAAAACTCCCCGAGATGCAGAAGGAAGAAACATTGACAGGAACCAGACTCAAGAGAGAACCTCATCCTCATCTGGGTGCCACCGAATGTCCATCTACTTTTACTATTATGCACCTGTGCACTGCTTAACACCCTGCCACCTCTTATTGCCCCAAACACAAATATAACACATTTCTGCTATCTACGCCATGTGATTTCTTATTGCCAAAACCCCAAACATAAATAGGATCCTGACTGCTAAATGTCTCAAACTATAAGAAAATAAAAAACAAATACCCCTGAGATATAACTGCCCCAAACCCAAATGTAACAAACACATTGTTATTGCAACAAAACCTGAAAAAACAAACACCTTCTGACTGCATCAGAAAAATACCTTTCTGATAGAATAAATGACCCCAGAAGCTGTAATTGCCCCAACATAAATATAAACATCCCCTGAGCAGTGCACTCTTTTTTTTTAGGTGTGTGTGTGTGTGTGTGTGTGTGTGTGTGTGTGTGTGTGTGTCTGTGTGTGTGGTTAATTCACTCTAAAACAGGGCAATGCAACAACTATGGCAATAAATCACTCATGTTATTGGACATATCGTATATATGAGTGTGTGTGTGTGTGTGTGTGCGTGTGTGTGTGTGTGTGTGTGTGTGTGTGTGTGATGTACAAAATGTTAAGCCTCTTAAAGTCTAAAGCAGTTTGACTCAGTGGACTTAGATTCTGTGCGTGTGTGCGTGTGTGTGTGTGTGCGTGTGTGTGTGTGTGTGTGGCGAGTTCATGATAACAGTTTCTAAACACATCACTGAGTTTGTCACTCTTTGATTTAAGCTTCTTAGACAGAATTGACTGCATCATGTAAAAATGGACTTCAGGCGAGTGTGTGTGACTGAGTGAATGATTGTGTGTGTGTGTGTGTGTGTGTGTACAGCATATAGAGGTTCTGTTGGACATTTCAAATGAGATGTGAAGACAGAAACAGGAAGTGAGTGTTAGGAGTGAGGTGTTCATGGTGTTTGATGAAGGTTTAGATTCGGAGAAAAGTTACGGATTAGAATTCGCATCTCGATGCATAGTGACCGATACGATACGATTAAAGCTACAAATGAAGCAGCTACTGATGCGATGTGATACAATTCCCCCATCATGATGCAGTGCGATCTGATTTTCATTCGATTTAACAAAACGCGATTCGAAGAAAAAATCTGATGTTCTGCAATTCAACCTTCTTCTTCTTCTTCTTCTTCTTTTTCTTCTTCTTCTTCTTTCGGTTTCTCCTATTAGGGGTCCCCACAGCGGATCATCATCTGCAATTCAATATGGTACAGAAAGTTCACTTTAAAAGCAAATCATCACTTTCCTTTATTAAGTGCCTTCTGATTTCTGTTGTGTGTGCAGGAAGTTACAGTTGTGGGTTCAGTGGTTAAAGTGAACGGTCATGTGCGGGTGTGGTCATATCTATCATCTCTACAAGCGGAACGCTCGGGCGGTTGGCGTTGGGGTCAAGCATTAAAAATAAAGCTGGCCAGATGTGTCTTTCTGAATGAAACCGCAGATAAACTTTGAAAATGAATTCATGTGGATAAGTCCTAATGCTCCAGGTTTCCATGGTCCCACAATCCACATTCCTCTCCAAATCCACCAGAGGCACCTGAAACTTCAAAGACTAATTGAACACCTTGCTTCGGATAAACACCTGGCTGTAAATACAGCTGAAGTGTATTCACAATGAAATGCACACTTAATAGTATCCTGAAAGTCAGCTGGTGGGTCCACAGAGAACCTCAAATTCATCCTTCTGCCCACTTCCACTTTACTGGGTATTCTTTTAAAAAAGTGTCATGGATCATATCAGGCCATTAATCATAATCCCACCATAAGGTACCATAAAGGTAACATTTAATTTCAGTCCAATTGGGCTTATAACCTGAAGCTCTGCAAACATCTGTCATCACTCAGTAACATCAGAATTAAGATCATATCTGCTAAAGACACATTATTACAGTACGATGCAATGCACGTATTTCAATTAATCCCAGTGAATTTATACCAGTGTTCAGTGCTGCAGTGTTTGTTTGTTTGTACTTACTGTAATAGTAAAAATTGGAATAAATGTTTGGAGTGTTTGTAATTTGTGGAGGAAACCAAAGCCTTCTTTTAATTATTAAATGTGTTGAAGCCTGGTGGTGTGCTTTAAAAATACATTTCTGTATATGCTGGAATTCCTGAGTGACTCATGATGAAAATTTTCCCCAGGCTTAAATATGTTCTATAAAATAGGCATTTAGGTCTCGCATTTATCTCCTGCATCACCTCATCAGAGTCACACTGGCTCTGTCACACAGTCAACCGAAAGGTCAGACAGATGAGAAGTCCAGCAGATTGACCACTTTAACCTTCCTGATAAATAGACTGAGGTGATCTTTATGGCTCAGGAAGAAGCTATGAAGTGATATCAAGTTTGGAGACTCACTTTGTTTACAAGGAAGTACTTTATTTATCTACATTTTAACACGATCACCTTTAAAATAGTCTCAGTGTATAGCAATACAGCGCCTCCCAGTGTTCTCCTGGAAGTCTTCATGTAATGTTTCAGCATGGAAAGCTCCAAATGCCATGTACTGTGTCTTAGTCCTGCAGATGTTTTTTTTGTCCTACCCAAGCACACTAACCTCAATGTAACACCACTTTGAAACTTCTCAGTATTGAGTTGGTTCTCAGCATGGTTCTGCTCTGCAAGGTTGTCTAAGCAGAAAATGAGAGTGGTTTGAGAACACTTGTGTGAAATGCAGGAGACTGGTTTGATTGGGGAGTCACACAGAGACTAGAACACTCCCACTGGGCTCATGCTCAGTCACACTGGGAAACCAGTTCTGTCCACAGTGTGAATGTGATGCATATTGATGGATATATGTGTCACGTATCCACCTGCTTCTGAAGAGGCTTGATGCAGATTGCTTTGAGAAAAGAATGGATTAAAGACCTACTGGCAGAATGCAACAATAAAATGTTATCTTTCTTTAATGTCTTTGCTTCAGACTACTTTGTACCATCTGTTTAGGCATATTGGGACAGTTCCTGCATGAGAAAGTTCTAGGGTAAGACAGTTCCTTGGTGAGACAGTTATTGTGTAAGACACATGTTAGGTGAGACAGTTCTTAGGTAAGACAGGTCCTGGATGAGAGCGTTCTTGGGTGAGATGGTTCCTATGTAAGATGGTTATTAGGCGAGAGTGTTCTTAGGTGAGACACTTCCTTGGTGGGCAGTTCCTGTGTGAAACAGTTCCTTGGTAAGACAGTTCTTAAGTGAGACAGTACATTTGTGAGACAGTTCCTGGGAGAGACAATTCCTGGCTGAGACAGTTCCTGGGTGAGACAATTCCTGATTGAGGCAGTCTTTGGGTGAGAATGTTCCTGGATGAAAATGTTCCTGAGTGAGACAGTTCCTTGGTAAAACAGTTCTTAAGTCAAACAGTTCCTGGATGAGACAGGGTAAGACTGTGAGTAAGGGATTGGTTAAGACATTTATTAAGTAAAAGAGTTTCTGCATGAGACAGATCTTGGGTGAGACAGTTTTAGGATGAGACAGTTCCTGGGTAAAACAGTGTTTGCGTGAGACAGCCCTTGGTTAAGACAATTCCTGGGTGATACAATTCTTAGATAAAAAATTTGGTGAGACAGTTCCTGGGAAAGACAGTATCTTGGTGAGATAGTATCTGGGTGAGACAGTATCTGGATAAAACAATTATCTGAGTGAGACAGTTCCTGGGTAAGACTTAAGTGAGACTGGTACTGTGTGAAGCAGAACTTGTGTGAGACAAATCCTGGGATGAGTGATACAGTTTTAGTGTGAGACAGTTCCTAGGTGGATGAGTATAGCGCTTTTCACAACAGACATTGTCTCAAAGCAGCTTTACAGAAATCAACAGTGATGGTGAATGGTGTGTGTTTATCCCTGATGAGCAGCCGTGGCGACTGTGGCAAGGAAAAACTCCCTTAGATGTTATGAGGAAGAAACCTTGAGAGGAACCAGACTCAAAAGGGAAACCCATCCACATTTGGGTGACATCAAGAGTTTGATCATAAATCTTTCAACAATACAGAACACTGGAGAGTGAGAACTAACATGAGCACTGGAGTATAAGATTATAAGTAAATGTTCTTTCTACAGTCTTTGGTATAAAAGTAGGAGCTACTGAGCTCAACATTTGTGATCATCACAGATCCAGCATCAGCTTCTCTATGCCAGAGCCTTTAACACTCCAGGAGGTCCAATGTCAAAACTCCACACATGAAGTGGGATCCAATTGGCACTGGTACGTCTCTAGATGTTTCGGGATGTTTGTGAGTTCGGCATCTACTTCTTTAAAGTCCATAATCTTCATGGGGTGGGACGTGACTGGAGCTGGCCAAACCTCAGGAAGCCTCGGGATGGGGAGAGAAAGAGAAGCAGTGGAGAGGAATTAGCGTAGCTGCTGTTCATGATATTAACAGCACAAGTTGATAATGTGATGTGATCAGATGTTCTGGAGCACAAGGTTATGATGTGAGGCGTATGTTATGTGTAGAACTCGCTAAAAAGATATGTTTTTAATCTGCACTTAAACTGGGAGAGTGTGTCTGAACCCCGAACACCTAAGTGAGACAGTATGTGGGTGAAACATTATCTGGGTGAGACAATATTTGGGTGAGACAGTTCCTGTGTAAGACAATTCTTAAACAAGACTGGTACTGTGTGAATTGGGTGAGATAGTATCTGGGTGAGACAGAATTTGTGTGAAAAAGTATCTGGGTGAGACAGTATCTGGGTGGGACAGTGTCTGGGTGAAATAGTATTTGAGTGAGACATGATTTGGTTGAGACAGTATCTGGGTGAAACAGTATTTGGTTGAGACAATATCTGGGTGAGACAGTATCTGGGTGAGACAGTATCTGAGCGAGACAGTATCTGAGTGAGACAGTATCTGGGTGAGACAGTATCTGAGTGAGACAGAATTTGGGTGAAACAGTATGTGAGTGAGACAGTATCTGGGTGAGACAGTATCTGGGTGAGACAGTATCTGAGTGAGACAATATCTGGGTGAGACAGTATCTGAGTGAGACAGTATCTGGGTGAGACAGTATCTGAGTGAGACAGTATCTGGGTGAGACAGTATCTGGGTGAGACAGTATCTGAGTGATACAGAATTTGGGGGAAACAATTTGTGAGTGAGACAGTATGTGAGTGAGGCAGTATGTGAGTGAGACAGTATCTGAGTGAGACAGTATGTGAGTGAGACAGTATCTGAGTGATACAGTATCTGAGTGAAACAGAATTTGGGAGAAACAATTTGTGAGTGAGACAGTATGTGAGTGAGACAGTATCTGAGTGATACAGTATCTGGGTGAGACAGTATCTGGGTGAGACAGTATCTGAGTGAGACAGTATCTGGGTGAGACAGTATCGGAGTGATACAGAATTTGGGTAAAACAATATGTGAGTGAGACAGTATCTGAGTTAGACAGTATGTGAGTGAGACAGTATCTGAGTTAGACAGTATGTGAGTGAGACAGTATCTGGGTGAGACAGTATCTGGGTGAGACAGTATCTGGGTGAGACAGTATCTGAGTGATACAGAATTTGGGTGAAACAATATGTGAGTGAGACAGTATGTGAGTGAGACAGTATGTGAGTGAGACAGTTCCTGTATGGGATCGAGGTGTAAGAATTATCATATAGGGTTCCAGGATCGAATGTTTAATACTAACATTAGTAAGAGAATTTTAAAATTCAATATTAATCCTAAAATAAAAGCCGAACAGATGCACATAAATATGAAGGTTATGATAAAACGGTTTAATAAAAACAAACTATTTTATAGAGATTTTCTATAATACAGACTGCTTCAAAAGAGTTTTACAGACAGCAGTGCTTTTACTTTACTTTCTCGGATCAATCTGAGGAAGGAGGAAGATTAGGAGGAAACTAAACTTAGCAGGGGAACCGATTCTCATTTGATGATGTAATGATCAGAACAGCAGGCTGCATGTTTACTCTCGCTGGCCAGCAGAAGTCGAAGATGACATGGATTACAGTAATAGTGTACAGTGAGACTTAAACTGCCTGAAGTTTTTAAATCCACACAACATAAAAACAAACATTGTGATATTCAATAATGACGGTGAGGAGTGTGGGGTGTGGAACAGCTGTGTGTTCCAGGGAAAAGAAATGGTTGCAGTTTAAAGCAGCTTTACCCAACAGATTGATTTCTTTCAGCACATTACAGCAGATGCCATTTTGCTATTTTATAATGTAGAATCACTTTCATGAAACATGAAACATAGGCGGCAGGAGATTATTCCTGATAATGACTGCGTATAATAACAATAATAAAGTCTTCCTTATAAATGCTTTCTATTTCCTTTGAAGTGGTGATGAGGGCGTCCCGATCGGCAGCGGAAAACTGTAGCTTCTGCATTAAACAGTCTCCACATTACTTATTCACATAAAAGTTGTTCTTGTGCTGGATGTTGAATGAATAGTGTCACAGATTTTTTGAATGGGACCTGAGTATTAACTTCCTGTTTCCATCTGATCCACTTCCTGCTTTATTCAGCTTTACTGAATGTAAGAATTCTAGAAATAAAATGTAAATATAAGTGAATGATGTGTGTTTGTCCTTGATGATAAAGTCTGGGGCGACTGTGGTGAAGGGAAACCCCCCTTAGATGGTATGAGGTAGAAACCTTGACAGGAACCAGACTCAAGAGAGAACCTTATCTGGGTGACACCAAGATTTTGATTATAAATCAATAAAACATTACAAACACAAGAGAGAGAGAGAGAAATATCACAAACACTGGAGTGTGTGATTATGAGGAATGTCCTTTCTACAGTCAGTTGGAGATGTGGAGCTCATCATCTGTGATCATTGTAGATTCGACACCAACTCCTTTATACATCTAATGATGGAGGAAAAGCATGTGTAGCATGTTATTCTGAGTATTGATTAAGAGGTTGTTGATTCTCAAAGTCCAGTGTTTTCATCTTCATGAAGAGTGATTCATCTGATACTGGTACACTGAACTCTGGAGTTCAATCTCTCTTCATCATCTAGGGTCCTGTCTTCAATATTGCTAACTCAATCAAAATCAAATCAAAGAAAAAAAAAACAGATAAATAAAGTATAAAAACTATATAAAATAGAATATAAGGTATAAGGATATATAAAAATAGGTATGTAAACAAGAGAGAAAAATGTATATACAGAGAAAATCCTTATGGCAGTAGACGGTGAAACAGTAAATAGTGTGTACCAAAGTGTAAACAACAGACAATTTTAGTGATGGGTTGTCCATAAAGTGTCCGTGTGCAGTATGGTGCGGTGTAAGGGTCCGTAAGTGTCCGTGTGCGGTATAGAGTGTCCATAAAGTGTCCGTGTGCAGAATGGTGTGGTATAAAATAAATAATATAAAGTGCACTTTGCTGTGCAAGTCCAGAGTTTAAAGTGACGTGGTGCGAGAGGTGAGGTATGTACAGAGAAGAGGTGTGATGATGGAGAGAGTGGACCAGCTTTTAGATCCCGGGTGTTTCCTGGTTTAAACACCGAATGGCCTGCGGGAAGAAGCTCCTCCTCATTCTCTCTGTGTTTGCTTTCAAGGAGCGGAAGCGTTTCCCTGAACGCAACAAAGAGAAGAGTCCATTGTTGGGATGGCTGAGGTCCTTCACAATCTTTCTGGCTCTGGTCCTGCACCGCGAGCTGTAGATGTCCTGCAGGTCAGGGAGCTCGGTGTGGATGGTACGTTCAGCTGAACGCACCACCCTCTGGACGGCTCGTCTGTCCTGCATGGTGCTGTTCCCGAACCAGGAAGTGATGCTACCCGTCAGAATGCTCTCAATGGTGCAGGTGTAGAAGGTCTTTAGCACCTGAGAGGGTAGTTTAAAGTCCCTTAAGCGTCTCAGATGGTACAGACGCTGCCGGGCCTTCTTCACCAGGGTGTTAGTGTGACAGGACCAAGACAGGTCCTGTGTGATGTGAACACCCAGGTACCGGAAACTGTCCACTCTTTCCAATGGAGTCCCACAAATGTTTAGCGGTTGGTATGACCGCTCCCGCTTTGTGCTGAAGTCCACGATCAGCTCCTTAGTTTTGCTGACGTTCAGGAGGAGGTTGTTCTCCTGGCACCATCTCTCCAGGTTTTTAACCTCCTGTAGGTAGGCCGTCTCGTCGTTGTTGTTGATCAGGCCCACCACAACAGTGTCGTCAGCAAACTTGATGATGGTGGTGGAGTTGGATGTGGCCACACAGTCATATGTGTACAGTGAGTAGAGCAGGGGGCTCAGAACACAACCCTGGGGAGCTCCAGTGCTGAGGGTAAGGGTGGATGAGGTGTGTTTTCCCACCCGTACGGCTTGTGGTCTGTCTGTCAGGAAGTTAGAGATCCATTGACACAGCAGCTGGCTGAGGCCCAGGACCTCCAACTTAGAGGTGAGTGTGGAGGGAATTATGGTGTTAAATGCTGAACTGTAGTCTACAAACAACATCTTTGCATAATTCCCGTTTCTTTGGTCCAGGTGGCTCATCGTGGTGTGGAGGAGATGAGCAATGGCGTCCTCAGTAGAGCGGTTCTGACAGTACGCAAACTGTAATGGGTCCAGTGTGTCTGATAGTGATGCAGTGATGAAGTCTCTGACCAGTCTCTCAAAGCACTTCATCACTACTGAGGTCAGAGCTACAGGGCGGTAGTCATTGAAGCAGGCAGGCTGGTGTTTCTTCGGAACAGGAACAATGGTGGACTGTTTAAAACATGAGGGGACAACAGACTGTTCCAGTGAAAGGTTGAATATCTCAGTGAACACCGGTGCTAGCTGGTCAGCGCAGGCTTTCAGAACCCGACCTGTGATGCCATCTGGTCCTGCTGCCTTCCTGGTATTCACTCTCTTGAATGCCCTCCTCACATCATGCTCCGAGATGGTGAATGTGTTTACCTCTCCGGCTCTCTCGGCGTGCACGCTGGTTGTGCCACTAGCACCGCTAGCGTGGTTAGCTGCAGCCTCGAAACGAGCGTAAAAGGTGTTTAGCTCGTCTGCCAGAGAAGCGTCCGCACTCACCATTCTAGAAGATGGTCTTTTATAGTCCGTTATTGTCCTTAGTCCCTGCCACAGGCTCCTAGAGCCACCATGTTGAAACTGTGACTCTAGTTTCCTCCCGTAGCGCCGCTTTGCATCCTTCACCGCTCTGCGAACACTGTGAGACGCAGCCTTGTATTCATCCATGTCCCCGGTGGCGAGCCCCGTATTGTATAAAGCGGAGCGGGATCTCAGAGCGTTGCGGATATTTTTATCCACCCACGGCTTCTGGTTGGGAAACGTTCTGATGGTGGTTTTCTGCAGCGTATCATCCGCTAGTTTCCCGATGAATCCCACAACCGCTTCCGTAAACATGTTGACGTCATCAGAGCTGCGCCAAAACATGTCCCAGTCTGCGTCATCCAGAGCGTCCTGCAGAGCGGCCACCGATTGGTCAGTCCAGCGCACGACCTCCCTCTGAACTGGAGCTTCCTGTTTCAGCCTTTGTTTGTAAACAGGCATGAGGAAGATGGCGGCATGGTCCGATTTCCCAAACGGTGGACGTGATTGTGCATTGTAGCTGTTCTTTAGTGTTGTATAGCAGTGGTCCAGTGTTCTTTCGCCCCTGGTGGGGCAGGTGATGTGCTGATAAAAGTTCGGGAGTGCGCGCTTGAGGTTGGCACTGTTGAAATCTCCGACCACAATGAGCGCAGCGTCCCGATGCTGTGTTTGGTGTTGCGTTAGTGACTCATGTAAGTCCCATACTGCAGTGTCCGTGTCCGCTTGAGGTGGAATATAAACGGCACTGACTATGACCGAGCTGAATTCCCGAGGTAGATAAAAGGGCCGACATTTGATGGTCAGTAGTTCCAGGTTTGGTGTGCAGGAGCGTGAAAGAAGAACAATGCTTGCGCCGTCGCACCAGTGGTTGTTCACCATCAGACACACTCCACCTCCTCTTGACTTCCCCGACTCCAGTGTTCTGTCCATGCGGTAAACCAAGAAAAACTCGGCCGGCTGGATGGCGTGGTCCGGTACCGCTGGGTTCAGCCATGTCTCGGTGAAGCAGAGAAGGTTGCAGTCCCGAATGTCTCTCTGAAACTTGACCCTTGCCCTGAGGTCGTCGAGCTTGTTCTCCAGTGACTGGACGTTGGCTAGCAGGATACTAGGTAAGGGAGCGCGGTGTGCGCGTGCCCTCAGCCAGTTCCTGACGCCGGCTCGTTTTCCTCGCGGACGCCGGTACGGGTCGCGTCCTTTGTTCTCCCTCAGGATCTCGCTCGGCCAGCATGGGTCCGGGTTTAAAAACGGCGAAAAGTGAGTGCATTGTACACCAGTAGATATGAGTGTCTCTGTCATATCTAATGGTGTCCATCTTGTGTAGATGGGACTGTAACTACTTAAATAAAAGTACAAAATAAACAAAAAAGGAGAAAGCGTAGCCGGAGCAGTCGTGACGGCAGCCGACCTCACCGGCGCCATCTTGCCATCGATGCCATAACTAGTGCACTATCAGTGGTTCCTTTAGATGCCTGTATCCTTAATCCTCTATAAAAATATCTAAATTATGGATTCCTTTCAAATATGATAGTCAAGTCAAGTCAAGTCAAGTTTATTTCTATTGCGCTTTTCACAACAGACATTGTCTCAAAGCAGCTTTACACAAATCAACAGTGATGGTGAATGGTGTGTGTTTATCCCTAATGAGCAGCCGTGGTGACTGTGGCAAGGAAAAACTCCCTTAGATGTAATGAGGAAGAAAACTTGAGAGCAACCAGACTCAAAAGGGGAACCCATCCTCATTTGGGTGACATCAAGAGTTTGATCATAAATCTTTCAACAATACAGAACATTGGAGAGTGAGAACTAACATGAGCACTGGAGTATAAGATTATAAGTAAATGTTCTTTCTACAGTCTTTGGTATAAAAGTAGGAGCTACTAAGCTCAACATTTGTGATCATCACAGATCCAGCATCAGCTTCTCCATGCCAGAGCCTTTAACACTCCAGGAGGTCCAATGTCAAAACCACAGATGTAGCGGAATCCAATTGGCACTGGCACGTCTCTAGATAGTTCGGGATGTTTGCGAGTTTGGCATCTATTTCTTCAAAGGTCCATAATCTTCATGAGGTGGGACGTGACTGGAGCTGGCCAAACCTCAGAAAGCCTCGGGATGGGGAGAGAAAGAGAAGCAGTGGAGAGGAATTAGCGTAGCTGCTGTTCATGATACACAAGTTGATAATGTGATGTGATCAAATGTAGTAGAGGGATAGTAGAGGGAACTCTGAAGAGCTTCAGGGAAAAGCGCTACATTTGGGGGAAGCTTGTTCACATCACCAGTGTCTCTGATTTATTTACATTTATGGCATTTGGCAGAAGCGACTTACATTTTGTCATTGTATTCAACTGAGGGTTGAGGGTTCGTGGCCTTGCTCAAGGGCCCACAGGGGCAGATTGGTGGTGCCGGGGTTTGAACTCACAGCCTTTCATTTAGAAGTCAAACATTTTAACCACTAGGCTACCCCTTCCCCCGCTATGATTCATAGAAAACCTCTGGTAGGATTAATGTATGGAAGCGTTGTGATCTTTTTGATGGAGGTTTGTTTACTCAGAGTATTTCAGCTTGTTGGAGTGTGTGCTGTAACCAGCAATGTCAAGTCAAGTCAAGTCAAGTTTATTTGTATAGCGCTTTTCACAACAGACATTGTCTCAAAGCAGCTTTACACAAATCAACAGTGATGGTGAATGGTGTGTGTTTATCCCTGATGAGCAGCCGTGGCGACTGTGGCAAGGAAAAACTCCCTTAGATGTTATGAGGAAGAAACCTTGAGAGGAACCAGACTCAAAAGGGGAACCCATCCTCATCTGGGTGACATCAAGAGTTTGATCATAAATCTTTCAACGATACAGAACACTGGAGAGTGAGAACTAACATGAGTACTGGAGTATAAGTTTATAAGTGATGTTCTTTCTGCAGTCTTATACAGTCTATATGGATAGTAGCTCCTAGTTTTATGAGCTCAGCATTTGTGATCATCACAGATCCAGCATCAGCTTCTCCATGCCAGAGCCTTTAAACACTCCAGGAGGTCCAATGTCAAAACTCCACACATGTAGCGGGATCCAAATGGCAATGGTTACACAAAACACAAAATAGCGCCGCCAGTAAACCTGTTCTAAAGAGACAAAGTGAAACGTAGCAAAAATGCAAACAAAATGTTGTGCAAAAGAGCAAAAATAGCAGCAATCCAGAAAACGTGCAAAAACGGCATGTAAACAGTTTATGGTAATGAAGTGATGTAGTGTGAGTGGTGCTGAAGACATGGGTGTGTGAAGTGAGTACGCGTGTGTGTTGAGTAAGGTTGTACAGATCAGTCACACAGTGAGTGTGTGTGTGTGTGTGTGTGTGTGTGTGTGTGTGTGTGTGTGTGTGTGTGTGTGTGTGAGTTCAGTTCAGTTCTGCGTTGAGAAACCTGATGGCTTGAGGGAAGAAATGTTGCACAGTTTAGATGTGGCGGTCCGAATGCTTCAGAACTGCTTTCCTGAAGGCAGGAGAGTGAAGAGTGTGTGTTACGGGTGTGTGTGTGTGTGTGTGTGAGGGGTGTGTGGGGTCGTCCACAATGCTGTTGGCTTTGCGGATGCAGCGTGTGGTGTAAATGTCCATGATGGAGGGGAGAGAGACTAAAAAACAGGCAATGATGCAGCTGCTCAAGATGCTCTCAATGGTCCCTCTGTAGAACTTGGTCAGGATGGGGGGAGGGAAATGAGCTTTCCTCAGCCTTCTCAAGTAGAGACTTGCACCAAGGAATTTGGTGCTCTCGACGATCTACACGGAGGATCTTTCTGTGTTCTCCTGAAGTCAACTACCTCACTTTAGTTTTGTCAACGTTCAGAGACAGGTTGTCTCCACACTAGGCTGTTAACTGTTGCACCTCCTCTCTGTATGCTGACTAGTCGTTCTTGCTGATTAGACCCACCACGGTCGTGTCATCTGTGAACTTGATGATGTGATTTGAGCTGTGCATTGCTACACAGTCGTGAGTCAGCAAAGTGAACAGCAGTGGACTGAGCACACAGCCCTGAGGTCTCCCAGTCAGGAAGTGCAGGATCCAGTTACAGAGGGAGATGTTCAGGCCCAGTAGGCTCAGCTTTTCAATCAGGTGCTGAGGGATGATTGTGTTGAATGCTGAACTGAAGTATATGAACAGCATTCGTACGTATAAGTCCTTTGTGGCAGGAGACAGTAGACTTCTTCGGCATGGGAACAATGGTCGTCGTCTTGGGGCACATAGGAACAATGGTGCTGTTTAGGGAGATGTTGAAGATGTCGGTGAAGACATCCGCTAGCTGTTCTGCACATTCCCTGAGCACTCTGCCAGGAATGTTGTCAGGTCCAGCAGACTTCCGTGGGTTAACTTTGCATAGAGTTTTTCTCACTTCAGCTGTGGTTAGACAGAGCACCTGGTCAGTGGGAGGAGGGATGGTCTTCCTCGCCTTCACGTTGTTCTGTACCTCAAACTGAGTGTAGAAGTCGTTCAGCGCATCTGGAGGGAGGCGTCACGGTCACAAGAAGGTGACGTTGTCTTGTAATTCGTAATCGCCTGGATGCCCTGCCACATGTGCTGGGTGTCTCCGCTGTCCTGGAAGTGGTCGTTAATTCTCTTGGCGTGTGCGCGCTTCGCCTCTCTGATGGCACGGGACAGTTTGGCCCTTGCTGTCTTTAAGGCTGTCTTGTCCCCTGCTCTGAAGGCGCACGCACCTTGGCGGTCATCCACGGCTTCTGGTTGGAGCGTGTAGTGATGTCTTGGAGATAGTCACATCATCAATGCACTTGCAGATGTAGCTGGTCACTGTTGATGTGTACTCCTCCAAGTTGATGAAATCGCCGTTGGTTGCATCTTTCCTGAACATGTTCCAGTCAGTGCATTCAAAGCAGTCCTGGGGAGCAGACATGGATCCTGCTGGCCAGGTTCTCACCTGCTTTCGAGCTGGTCTTGAACACCTGCTGATTTATTGTCCAGGGAGCAGACATTTGCCAGCAGTAGAGATGGAAGAGCAGGCCGGCTAGGGTTAGCTTTTAGCCTAGCACTAGCCCCCACTTGCTTTCCGCGCTTCCTCGCACAGTGATTTCGATTCCCCCTCCTCCGTCCATCCGCCACAGGCGACGCCGAGGTCTGGAGGCCTGGTTCTCGAAGCACGGCGAGGTCGTGTAGCTTCTGCCGTGGATGATTGTTTGTTGTGTTGTGAGGTTGCACCAAATCAGATTAGAATCCTCATCTAATGCTCTCCTGTCTTAATTTCAACCCAAAGCATCAGTGCGGGGGCAGAGCTTAACCTTGGGAGGAGAGGATAAACACAATTAATATAAACAAACACCACCAAACACACAGAAAAGACTTAGACCATAGCAGGTAGGGACACACCAAAACGACAGCAAAGAACTAGCTGTGAGGAGAGCAGAGTGTGGCATCGCCTTGTATCGCTAGTGCTAGTTTTAGCAAAGCTAAAGTAGAAGTGACACTCATCATAATACAGAACGGGTAAAACTATCGAATCTTAACTTCAACAAAACACACACACACACACACACACACACACACACACACACACACACACACACACACACACTTACTTTACAGCCATGAAGATTCCATCAATCCTTACAAAGGACCAGGCCAGGTGAGAAGAATCAGGAATGAGAACAACACTGAGAGTGACATATAATCG
Organism: Silurus lanzhouensis; assembly: GCA_039877035.1. Taxonomy (NCBI): domain Eukaryota; kingdom Metazoa; phylum Chordata; class Actinopteri; order Siluriformes; family Siluridae; genus Silurus; species Silurus lanzhouensis. The sequence goes on from JBCEWE010000113.1 coordinate 108,700, forward strand.
CAGTGTACCTGTACTCATCCTGAGGCCCTGTTTTTGACTTCCTCTCAAATAAAAACTGCTTGCAGACGATGAGCATGTTCTCCACATAAACAGCCTGAAGATCCTTGGAAATTTAAATAAAATTTAGTTTGTCACATTTGCATTCACACAGAATACGACATGCAGTGAAATGCTTTTTAACAAATGTCCAACATGTAAATAGAATACAAAAAATAAATAATAATAAAATAAAATTATAAGTATAAAAGCATAACTATAAAATATAAGTATATAATATAAAGTACTATATGATTATAAAATATATGAGTCTGGTTCCTCTCAATGTTTCTGCCTTGTACCATCTCAGGGAGTTTTTTTCCTCCCATCATCACCTCCATCACTGATTCACTCATTAGGGATAAACTTATAGGGAATCATTTGATGCAGAAATGTATTTCTGTAAAGCTGCTTTGGGACAAACTGCACTGTTAAAAGTGCAATATTTCAATGCAGATTAAGATTTAATAAACACACTGACAATGCAGGCAGGCGATCAATGAACAGGCTTAAAGCACACTGTAAAACAGGTCGAGATCAAACACAAAACAAGAGAAAAGCAGCTTAGTGTGAATTCCACAGTGATCTGAACCAATGCAGCTGTAAGAGTGTGTGATTGTGAATAGATGTGAAGTAATCAGTATGAAGGGTGGCCATGTTGGAGTCAGTGGTGTCATTCAGGTAGTAAGTGCTGATTGGTTTATACTCCAGAGATTTAAGAATGAAGTGGTGGGCAGTCAGGGTCAGTAAATCCTTCTCTGCTGGCCTAAACACTATCAGAAACACTGACCTACATTAAAAACATAAATTTAAAAATGTGTTTTATGAAATTGTATGAATTTATTCCATCAGTTTATTCTCTTTATTTCGTAGCGTTTCTCTCGGCTGCACTGCTTCAGTACGTGTAGGTGGATGTTGGATTTTTTGTCCAATCAGATTTCAGCCTCTATGTGCTGCCATGTGAATCTAATCTGCCCAGAACCTTCAGAATCAGTACTGCTGGACTTTTTACCTTAGAGAATATTACCAACGGGTCTGTTTCTTTAACCAATCAGATTTCAGATTCTCCTCACAGGGCAGCTCACTGGCTCAGAATAGCGTCAGCACTGTTCCGTCTTCTGATTGGTTGGTCATAGGGAAACTGTTACAGCCGAGTTCGACTGGTAAAACACGTGTGTAGCTCTGCACACGTTCATACATCTGAGTTACACTTTTTTAGACCTATGGAGGAAGAGAAACTGATTTGAAGAAAAGCTAGACATGGTGAGGAGATCACCAACCCTGAAGCTAGCTAGCGTGTCTCAGCCCGGGAAAGGGTTTGTTCTCCACTTCCAGACCAGTGAATACGAGCGGTACCACTGGATTACAGCCTCTGGGGGGCGCTGCACATTATGACATGGAGGGGATCCACATCTGCCCCATGCAGACTCACCACTGGTGTCCCACAAGGCTCTGTACTTGGTCCCCTCCTTTTCTCCCTCTATACGCACTCCATTGGTGCTCCATTGGACCTCACATGGGTTTTCTCATCACTGCTATGTAGATGACACTCAACTCATCTTTTCTTTCCCTCCATTAGATACCACAGCTTCCGCTTGGATCTCAGCATGCTTGTCAGACATATCTTTATGGATGAGTGCTCACCAACTTAAACTCAACCCCAGCAAAACAGAACTGCTGGTCATCCCAGGTGATTCATCCCCAGGTCAAGATCTCCAAATAACACTTCATGACTCTCTGCTCTCCCCTTCAGCCACTGCTCGTAACCTTGGGGTAACTATGGACAATGAACTGTCTTTTTTCCCACATGTCGCTAATGTTGCTCGTTCTTGTCGATTTCTTCTCTATAACATCCGAAGGATTCGACTATTTCTGCCACACAGGCTGCCCAGGTGCTTGTTCAGTCTCTTGTCATTTTAAGACTTGACTACTGCAGCTCTCTGCTGGCAGGTCTTCCCCTGAACGCTATTCGTCCACTGCAAATGATCCAAAACGCAGCTGCACGACTTGTGTTCAATCAGCCCAAGTTTTCCCACACCACCCCACTGCTGCTCCTCCACTGGCTTCCAGTAGCTGCACATATCAGATTTAAAACACTGATGTTTGCCTACAAGGTCAAAAATGGACCAGCACCATCTTACCTCAGTGACCTAATCACATCTCACACTGCACCATGCTGTCTGAGATCCTCCAGCACTGCTCGACTGGTACCACCTTCTCTCAGAATGAGAGGTAAGTACACTTCAAGACTCTTCTCTGTTTTGGCACCGAGGTGGTGGAATAAACTTCCCCTAGATGTCCATACAGCAGAGTCCCTGATTATCTTTAAGTGACGACTGAAGACCTACCTCTTCCTGAAATACCTAAATTAGCACTTTCCAAGTTTGTTGAAATCGAGTTATATTTATATTAAGTGTGTAATCTTGCGTACCAGTGTAGATTTATTTATTACTAGAGATTTAAAGCACTTTTGTACGTTGCTCTGGATAAGGGCATCTGCTAAATGCCGCAAATGTAAATGTAAATTATGAGTCTGCATCTCTGGTGAGTAGGTTGTGTTTTATTTAGATTTTAATGTTTTTTATCATATTATTAGACAAATATTGATTGTGAACTGCTCCAGATGTTGTAGGTGCACAGTTGTGGTTGTAGTGTAAAGGTTTGGAGTCTTAACTGGGTTTGTTGTTTTAGTAAAATGGTTTTCATCTCCATATGTAAAATGTCTCTCTCCCACTGTGTCAGGATCACCCGGGCACTGATCCTGATCCTTACTCTGATCCTTACCCTGAACCTGCCCAACCTCAGCCTTCCTGCCTGACTGGTGAAGTTGCCCCGTTTCTCCAACCTGCAGAGATAACCTCTATGCCTGTCTGCCCTGCCCAGCATGTCCCCAAGACGCTGCAGTCTTGCCAAGGGTGTCGCTCCGCTCCAGAGACCCACCGAGGGTGCAATCCTTGCTGACTACATTGCTCCACCCTCGGGTTTTGCTGACGACAAAGTCCAGACCTCTGCAGAGGGCGTCGCTTCGCCTCAAACCTCCGCAGAGGGCGTCGCTCCGCCTCAGACCTCTGCGGAGGGCGTCTCTCTGCCTCATCACATCGGCCAGAAAATGCTTGGGGCAGCCACCTGGAGGCTTACTTCACACTTTGTTTGCCTTTCCTGACCTCCAAGGCGTTCTATCCCATAGCAGTTCGCCTCAAGCCCCGCTGTGTCCGTTGCTGGCACTTTACTTGCCTCGTGCCCCAGAATTATTGTGTCTTTCCAACATTTTCCTGAACCAGACCCCATCCACCCACCCAGGGTGGATGGCTAAGCCTTGCCTTTTTGGTCTGCTCCCTCTTACTCCCGAGACGTCGGACACAGCAAGGCCATCTGGAGACGGATCAGGATCTCCCGGGCACTCTGCGCGCACTTCTGGTTCCCCTGTGAGCACTTCCAGGTCGGCGGCCATCTTGCCGTTTTTCCCGTGCCGCCCCGTATTTAAGGACAACCAAGACTTTAGCTCGGGGCCAGATTATTTTACCGGCTACCTAACCCCTGAGATTATTCTTGCCATCCTGCCTGCGCTGTACCCTGATCCTTACCCTGATCCTGATCCTTACCCTGAACCTGTTCCCTGTTCTTCTCCGTCTCCCTAGTTACCTGGTTTGGACTTTGGACTGTTTTTTTGGTTTGTGTTTATGGATGTTTCGCACTGTTTTGGATTTTGGTTTTGGTTTTCCCTGTATTACCCTGTCCGACTGTGTTTTTGCCTTTGCCCCTTTGCTATACTTTATATATTAAAGTCTGTTTTCTCCATTACCCTGTGTGCATCCTGCATTTGGGTCCTCCCATCCACTCACCTAGTCGCCTGAGTTCCCTGACACACTGAAGGCCCAGGTACCAAATGCACGGCCCGCTACTGGAGAAATGTTATTTGTAGACATTAGTTAAGTTTCTATTAATAAAGCACCTATTAAAAGTCATCCATCCAACACCAGCGAGTCATCCAAGATTTCACATTAAAAAAACTAAACATACTGAGAGAACATTAGGATCTACAAAAGGTGGTCTGGTTTCTTCTTTTCTTCTGCAGAGGTGGGAAGTAAAGAATTACATTTAGAACATGTGTACTTCTACTTTTTAGAATCTGTAATTTTACTTTTACTTAAGTATGCTTTGTCTTAACTACATTTTAAATCATAAAAAATTATAATTAAATAAAAATAATGCAGGGTTTTGGAACATGTTTTGGAAACTAATAGATTGATGGGTGGAGAACAAATGCGTTAAACAAAAAAGAAAGATGGAGCTGGAGACGGGTTTATATCCCCTTGTCCTTTCTGAACTACACTTGAATCCCCCACCCAACCCCCCACTGTTCAAAAAGTTCAACTCTGAGCAAAACTTTAAATGAACTTTATTTATTTGTAATTCAACTCAAGTTTTAGTGAAGTAACAGAACTTTGACTTGAGTAGAATATTATATTACTATTTCCACTTCTGTTACAGGGATATTAGATACTGTTCCTTTATTGCTGCACTTCTGCTGGTCATTTGATTCCGAACAACTCAACAACCGTACACAACGCACTAATTAAAGAGGTTATGGTTAAATGTTTCTAAAAGCAGCTTAATTTTGCACCACATTCCAAATCCATCTGTTATATCGGTTCTGTAAGCTGATGTGTGTTCACGTCAGCAGCAGGGAATAAAATGTGCATTGAACCGATTTCCCACCAAACGGCTTCATTCCTCTCTGAAATACAGCGCAGATGATGTTTCCTTTTTATACGAGGTAATATTTTCCATAAAAACCTCCTCATTTGAACAGGCAGCAGGAGATTATTGCTGATTATTGCTGCTTATCTGCTGAGCACAAGCTGCTGGGGCAATCACAGAGGACATTATTGTGGAGAATGGAATAATAATAATGGCATAATAATATACAATAATAACGTCAGCCGTATAAACGGTTTATAATGAGACTCCTGAATGTTTTCTCTGAAGTGATAATTATGTGATAAAGCGTTCCATTAGCCGTGTTAAAGGAAACAATAAGACGGATTGATACTGCAGGATTGCAGCTTTTGCATTTCAACAAGCCAGACTGCAGGGTCGAGTTTCCCCTCTGAGCTCTTATTCACAAAACCCTTTTGTGGGAGTTTCTTGATTAAACGTTGCAGTTGTACCTGGAAATCTACATAAAGGGTTAGTCAAGTCAAGTCAAGTCAAGTTTATTTGTATAGCGCTTTTCACAACAGACATTGTCTCAAAGCAGCTTTACACAAATCAACAGTGAAGGTGAATGGTGTGAATTTGTCCCTGATGAGCAAGCTGTGGCGACTGTGGCAAGGAAAAACTCCCTTAGATGTTATGAGGAAGAAACCTTGAGAGGAACCAGACTCAAAAGGGAAACCCATCCTCATTTTGGGTGACATCAAGAGTTTGATCATAAATCTTTCAACAATACAGAACACTGGAGAGTGAGAACTAACATGAGCACTGGAGTATAAGATTATAAGTGATGTTCTTTCTGCAGTCTTATACAGTCTATATGGTTAGTAGCTCCGAGTTTTATGAGCTCAGCATTTGTGATCACCACAGATCCAGCATCAGCTTCTCCATGCCAGAGCCTTTAACACTCCAGGAGGTCCAATGCCAAACTCCACACATGTAGCGGGATCCAAATGGCACTGGTACGTCTCTAGATGGTTCGGGATGTTTGTGAGTTCGGCATCTACTTCTTCAAAGGTCCGTAATCATCACGAGGTGGGAGGTGACTGGAGCTGGCCAAACCTCAGGGTGTCTCGGGATGGGGAGAGAAAGAGAAGCAGTGGAGAGCAATTAGCGTAGCTGCTGTTCATGATATTAACAGCACAAGTTGATAATGTGCATGTGATCAGATGTTCTGGAGCACAAGGTTATGATGTGATGTGTGTTATGTGTAGGCTTTGCTAAAAAGATATGTTTTTAATCTACACTTAAACTGGGTGAGTGTGTCTGAGCCCCGAACACCGTCAGGAAGACTATTCCAGAGTTTAGGAGCTAAATGTGAAAAAGCTCTACCACCTTTAGTGGACTTTGCTATTCTAGGAACTACTAGAAGCCCAGAGTTTTGAGATCTCAGGGAGCGTGGCGGATTGTAGCGAGTTAAAAGACTGGATAGATATATGGGAGCCAAACCATTTAGTGCTTTATAAGTGAGAAGTAATAGTTTGTAGTCTATTCGAAACTTAACAGGAAGCCAATGTAGGGACGATAAGATCGGGGTTATGTGATCATATTTTCTTGCCCTTGTAAGAACTCTGGCTGCTGCATTCTGGACTAACTGAAGCTTGTTTATTAATGACGCAGGACATCCACCTAGTAATGCATTACAGTAGTCTATTCTGGAGGTCATGAACGCATGGACGAGCTTTTCTGCATCGGATAAAGACAACATATTTCTTAGCTTAGAAATATTTCTAAGGTGAAAGAAGGCTGTTTTAGTAACTTGATTGATATGATTTTTGAAAGACAAGTCGCTGTCTAAAATAACACCCAGGTCTTTTACTGTTGAATTAGTGGTTACAGAACATCCGTCTAAATGCAGGTTGAGATGCTGGAGCTTCTGTATACTAGTTTTTGGTCCGATGAGCAAAATCTCAGTCTTATCGGAATTTAAAAGTAGAAAGTTATGGGTCATCCAATCTCTTATTTCCTTAACACACTCAGTTATCCGACTTAATTGAGCTATATCGCCTGGTTTAGATGAAATATATAGCTGAGTATCATCAGCATAACAATGGAAGCTAATTCCATGCCTTCTAATAATATTTCCTAACGGAAGCATGTATATTGTGAACAGCAGGGGTCCTAGAACTGAACCTTGCGGCACGCCATAATTTACTTGCATTAGCCTGGATAGCTCTCCATTTAAATCTACGAAATGGTAACGATCGGACAGGTAGGATTTAAACCAGCTTAATGCCTGTCCCTGAATGCCGATGTAATTTTGTAATCGATCTAGGAGGAGATCATGGTCTATAGTGTCGAAAGCAGCACTAAGATCAAGTAAAACCAACAGCGAAATGAAGCCTTGGTCTGAAGCTAAAAACAGGTCATTAGTTATTTTAACTAGAGCAGTTTCTGTGCTATGATGGGGCCTAAAACCTGACTGAAATTCTTCAAAGATATTGTTCTCTTGCAGGTAGGAACATAACTGGGCAGCGACAATCTTTTCTAAAATCTTAGACATAAATGGGAGATTTGAAATGGGTCTGTAATTTGATAACGTGTTTGGATCCAGATTAGGTTTTTTAATGAGGGGCTTAATAACTGCTAACTTGAGGGATTTAGGGACGTGACCTAAAGATAGTGAGGAGTTAATAATATTCAGAAGAGGTTCACCAGTTGTATATAACACTTCCTTCAGTAATTTAGTAGGAATTGGATCTAACTGACATGTTGTCGATTTAGCTTTGGCAATAACATTATACAGCTCTTCCTGTCCTATACATGTAAAACAGTGGAGTTGTGGAGTTGAAGGTAACACTGTCTCAGGAGATGGTGTCAGAGGTTGAACTGCCACAATTGTTTTTCTAATGTTATCTATTTTTTCAGTGAAGAAAATCATAAAGTCCTCACTACTAAACTGTGATGGAACACAATTTTCAGAGCCCTGATTTGTAGTTAGTTTAGCTACTGTACTGAAAAGGAACCTGGGATTGTTTTTGTTGTTTTCTATAAGTTTGCTCAGGTGTTCAGCTCTAGCAGCTTTTAGCGCCTGTCTGTAGCTGAGCATACTGTCTTTATACGCGATTCTAAATACCTCCAATTTAGTTTTCCTCCATTTTCTCTCCAGATTACGTGCTGTTCTCTTGAGGGCATGCGTATGACTATTATACCAAGGTGCAGGTGCTTGTTCTCTAACCTTTTTTAACCGGATGGGGGCAACGGTGTCTATTGTGCTAGTGAGGATAAGGTCTATGTTGTTAGTTATCTCATCAAGATTATTGGTAGTTATGGGTTTAGTGAGAAATTGAGATAAATCAGGCAGGTTATTTATGAATCTGTCCTTAGTGGTCGGAACAATAGTCCTACCAAGTCGATAACGTGGTGCAACACGGCTAATCTGCTCTACCGGTAGTGTGTACAGTATGAGGTAATGGTCTGTGATGTCATCACTCTGAGGTAAAATATCTATATTAGTGACGTCTGCTCCGTGGGATATTATTAAGTCTAATGTGTGGTTAAAGCGATGAGTTGGTCCGGTGACGTTTTGTTTAACCCCAAAAGAGTTTAATAAATCAACAAATGATAATCCTAGAGCATCGTTTACATCATCTACATGAATATTAAAATCTCCTACAAGCAGCACTTTATCAAAATCGATCAAGAGATCTGATAGAAAACAAGCAAACTCTTGAAGAAAATCAGCGTAGGGCCCTGGGGTCTGTACACGGTGACCAGAGCGAGTTTTCTATGTCTGTCTGAAAATACAACTTTAAGAACGAGCACTTCAAATGATTTAAAACTGAATCCTAACATCTGACTAACATTAAGAGAGGCAGTATAAATGGTTCCTACACCCCCCCACGACCAGTCTGACGCGGCTCATGCTTATAAACATATCCTGACGGTGTCGACTCGTTTAGACCCATATAATCACCTGGTTTAATCCAGGTCTCAGTGAGACAGAGTGCATCGAGATTATTCTCTGTGATCATCTCATTTATAATCAGCGCTTTGGGTGCAAGTGATCTATGTTTAAAAGACCAAACTTTAAAACTTTTTGGTGTTTGTTTATCTGGCATTTTTCAGTTTTAACTTCAATGAGATTATTTCTGGATCTTGTGTATTTAATTCTTGGTTTTGCTACACGAGGAATAGATACGGTTTCTATAAACTGGGCTGTGTGTGAATTTGTAACTATTTGGTCTGTTGTATGCGTGTTCTCATTGTCGTAAATTTCCTGATGTCTTACCAGTCAGATGGTGTGAAGTATCCTAGAGATGTTATCTGATAGCACTGCTGCTCCAACTCTGCTGGGGTGCAGGCCATCAGGGCGGAAGAACCTAGGACGCTCCCAGAAACAGTTCCAGTTATTAACAAAGAGAAGTTTATGTTCTCGACACCATGACTGTAACCATTCATTTAGAGCTAAAAGTCTACTAAACTTCTCAGCCCCTCGCTGGTAAGTGGGAAGGGGTCCTGACACTATGATCCTCGTTGTGGGTGATGTGCTGCGTACCGTCTCCACCAGGATCCTGAAATCCCTCTTTAAGATCTCCGTTTGCCTCAGCCTGGTGTCGTTTGTTCCGGCATGAAGAACAACCGCTCCGAAGTTCTCCTTCAGGATCGCGGGTACCTGCGCAGCGACATCAAGAACACGAGCACCAGGAAAACAGCGAGTGTGCACCTTACCTTTAGCTCCGGTAGCGCGGACATGCCGGACGATGGAATCTCCGAGAATCACAGTGTCGCGTTCCGTCTCGCGGAGAGGGGCGAAGCGGTTCTCGGTCGAGATCTCGAAGGCCTGTAGTGGTGGCGGGGGAGACGTCCTCGACCGGGGCTTTGCTTGTCTCTTCCGCCGCTGCCGCATCCAGGGTCCATGTTGCACCTTTGCCGGAGATGTAGGTGCGCTGGGTCTGGGCAGAGAAACACGCGGAGTTGAGGTGCTGGGAGCGTTGGGTTCAGCCCGGGAATTTACCTGGGACGAGTGCGCGTCCGCCCGGGATGTTTCCAGCGCCGCTTTCCGCTCTCGCAGCCGGGCATGCTTTTCATGCAGCTCGCGAATCTGTTTCTCCAAAACCTCCATCTCCAACGCCAACGTTTGCAAATCGAACGAGTCCTCACCTGTGCTCAAAGTCAGACACACAGCCGGCATAGTGCTCATAATCACGAACAGATTTCAGATACACAAATAAGATAAAGTGAGAGAAAATATAGTGGTAGTCGAGTTTAACTGACTACAGGCACAAGTCAGGAAGACAAACAATTTAGGATTATTAAAAGAGAAAAACACAAACAAACGAATACAAACACGAATACAAACACGGAACTCGCGGCAAACAAGTCAAACACAGGAAGCTACGTCACCGGAAGCCAGATAGTCAACCAGAGACTCAGCCTGTCAGGGATCATCAGCCTGTTAGTGATCTAACTTTGGCTGAAAACACACTGAACCTTCATATATAACAATGACTCAGAGAGAGCATCACTTCCTGGTTCGGGAACAGCACCATGCAGGACAGACGAGCCCTCCAGAGGGTGGTGCGTTCAGCTGAACGTACCATCCACACCGAGCTCCCTGACCTGCAGGACATCTACAGCACACGGTGCAGGACCAGAGCCAGGAAAATTGTGAAGGACCTCAGCCATCCCAACAATGGACTCTTTTCTCTGTTGCGTTCGGGGAAACGCTTCCGCTCCCTGAAGGCGAACACAGAGAGAATGAGGAGGAGCTTCTTCCCGCAGGCCATTCGGAGTTTAAACCAGGAAACACCCAGGATCTAAAAACTGGCCCACTCTCTCCATCATCACCCCTTTTTTCCCCTGCACAATCACACTTTTCGTGCTACGGCACATTATACACTGGACTTGCACAGCACAGTGCACTTTACATTTTATCTTTTCATATTTTCTTTTTCATATTTATTTCATATTTTTTTATATTCTTATTTTTATACCACACCATTCCGCACAAGGACACTTTACACCACACCTACTGCACACGGACACTCATGGACAATCAAAACCATGCCTAACTTGTTTACTGTTGTTTACTGGTTAACTGCACACTGCCATAAACATTTTCTGTGTAAATCTTTCTGTGTACATTTTCAGTGTATGTGTATATATATGTATATGTATGTATATATCTTTATATCTTTATTTATCTGCCTTCTTTTTCTTATTATATTTTTCTTTAAATTTTGTTATTATATTTATATTTTTATTTTCCTTTTTACCCTATTTTATTCCCTCATGCCAGACCGTCGTCAAAAGCATTTCACTGCATGTCGTACCCTGTATGTATGTGTATGTGACAAATAAAATTTGATTTGATTTGATTTGATTTGAACACTGCATCAGCCTTAACACAAATGACTATTCATGTCCCTGTAGTGCATATATTTGGAAATCAGTGTATAGGAAAAATTCAGGGATTCATTTTCATGATTCATCAAATATCAAGCTATTTAAAAGAGAGTCCTACTGCTATTAGCTACTACTGTGATTTAAATAAAGGATCACTTGAGGCCCTGAATATAAAAGTTGAATGATTTCAAGCTCTCAGCGAAGAAAAGCTAATGGCTAATGCAAGGTAAATGCTTTGCATGTACTGTCAATAGTCATAATGTTGCATTGATAATAAATTAGGTACAAACTAATAACCAATGCTTTTATTATTATTATTATTATTATTATTATTATTATTATGATTATTAATACTACAGCTGTCGTCAGGTCAGTTTTGAAGGTCAATGCATGCTGTGGACCCACTAAAGAATGACAGAATGTAAAAAGGCCTATAAAAACATCTCAAAGAATTCCTCACTGCAGGCCCTTGGATACACTTCATCAACTTGTGATGTTGCATTTAGCCTCCAGAAGTGTTTTATTGGAACAATCAAAATATAAACGGATCATTTCACCACTTGAGGTTGCGTGGCCTGAAAATACCATCATACACAAGCCAACGGAACATATATGGCTTTATCCTCCTGGCAGCTGGTCGCCACCAGAGGGGATGTGACTGCCTGCATACACTGAACTGGAAATGGTTGCACTTGGAGGGCAAATCTCAAAAAACATCAGTGCTAAAGTGTAATAAATCCTGGGGTTGCATGGCAAAAACAACATCTTGTTTCTCCATGTGGGATGATTTCAAGAACTGTTTTTTTTTTTTTTAAAGGAATCAATTCTTTTTTTATCTGGAATCAGAAATGACTATGTTGGAAAGCCTCGTTTTGAGATTGGAGCCTAACTCCTCTCGCACTACTTTGCCTGGGATAAAGCACCTCCTGGAAAACATTATCTTCCATGAAAGGTGCCGCAGGGTTGCTCTACTTTAGATTCCAAAATACACTTCAAGATTCTAAAATCTGTATTCATCTCTTTTGGTCGATAAACCATCAACTGACATTTCCCAACCTAAAGATCTCAATGGACTAAAGGTCTCAAAGCAGCTTTACACAGACGAAGAGGTTATAAAGTTGTATAAAAAATATATATAAGTTTAGTGTCTGTAAATTTGTTCCTTATAATTATATATTTATCTCTAATGAATGATCCAGTGGTGACTGTGGTGAAGAAAAAACTCCCTGAGACTTCATGAGGAAGAAACCTTGAGAAGAACCAGACGCAAAGGGGAACCTGATCACTAAATGTCCATCATTACAGTTCCATCAGTTTTGAGGTTATAAAGTGTTCAGTGGTGATGCTTACATGCAGAACTGTTCATGTAAACTGTGGTCCTGAGCACATTGTAGCTGTTGATATTAATTCCAGTTCAAATCCTTCCTCAAAGGTCTTGAGTTGCTCAGGAACTTCATGGATCATCACTACAGACTAACACTCTGTTCCTTACATGTGACTTTCCAGCTGACCTTTTGGATTTGTCTGGGTTTGTCCTTGTTAAAAACTGCTGCAGAACATTTGCATGTGTCCGTCCTCTCCACTGGTGTCTCACATGTCACTGAAATCACAGCTGCTACATTACTGAACATTTGGAAATTTTTTTGCAAACCAAATGCAAATTCAAATCTGTTAAAGGTAAATGATTTTACAGAGCGAGAAATCAAATCTCTGTGTATTTGTTCATTATGTTACTGTCTAGTAAATAAATCAAACACATTTACATTTTAAGAAAGTTAGTACTTAAATGCTAAAATAATCAAATACATATTTATTTATATCTTTAGTTCAATTCATGTTTATTTGTATTGCGCTTTTAACAATAAACATTGTCTCTGAGCAGCTTTACACAGATAATGTGGTGAGATCACTCCACCATGCGTATATGGATTTTATTTCATTGTTAGTTCTGAAGAACGAACCAAGCAAATATATATTTCCACATTTACACTGTTATTTAGCAAATCTTCTTCAAGAGCAAAATACAAATTAAAACATAATTGTACTAGGAATTGTAAGGGAAAGTTTCACTCACTACATAAAAAAAAAAAAAAACACTTTAGGGCTTGAGGGTGAATTCCAAGGTGAACTTTTCACCACCTTCAGCAGCAGAAGATACACATGCAGTACTCCAGTGTCCTTTAAATCACAGCAGTCAAATTTCAACCCAGTTGTAATAGGTTTCTTTGCAAACCAAATGAGTCAAATATATTATAAATAAGATCAGTTTATTATTTGATCTTTATTCAATAACATCTAAACAGTAAGAAGGAGGAACTTTTAGGCAGAGCAGAAACCGTCCCAAGTTTCATGTACAATTAATCTAATGGAATTTGGTTCACACCAGTTCACACCTGAATACTGAGTTTGAGACACGTGTAGACCGTACAGAAGGACAAAACATGTGCCTTGAGGTTAAATACCTTTAAAAAATGATTTCAAAAAGCAAACTGTATTTATATCATGTATTTATTACATTTATAAACCAAGAGAAATAAATTATCATTTGTATTGCAGCTGTGCAGTAGTTTATGGGATTTACATCTCTTACATTTGGCAGATGCTTTAAACCAGAATCACTTACAATTATCTCATTCATACAACTGAGCAGGTGAAAGTTAAGGGCCTTGCTCAAGGGCCCATCAGTGGCAGCTTCGTGGTGGTGGATTTCATCTTATGATCTTCTAGACAGAAGTCCAACATTTTACCCACTGAGCTCCCCTTCCCCCTGTAGTGCAGTGATTAAAGATAAATAGAAATGTGAATGTAATTTAAATAGAAGTAAACATATGGCATGTGATGTGATTTCAATTTCAAATGTTTAAAAGTAAAAGTGTCTAATTAAAATCGATGTGATTTCACAATCATTTTTATTTGAAAGATTCATTGATTTAAAGATTAATTTATGAAAATTCTTTAAACATATTATTAATATTATCATTATGCGACACAGAATTCTGCTGTAATGATGTAACTTGTCTAGAACTCTCTCTCAGTGACTTAAAGGAAATTCAGCTTCTCACTGCAGCTTCTGTTGTTTCAGATACACGTGTAGGAGATGTGAACTTTACACATCATAGCTTTCACATTTAAACATCAGCTCCATTCTCACAAAAACCACAGAGTAAATCCAGGGTTCAATCCAGCAACAACACGTCTGTTTCACCTCGTTAAAAACATTACAGACAAAATTTCCAAACAAATATTTCAGGCAATTTTACATACGATTACAATTATAAAAGTCTTTATTCCAGTCACAGGTTAACTCTATATTAGACCATTGTTAAATATCTGATCTGTTCTGGAAATTCCATTCAATTCAATTTTATTTGTAAAGTGCTGTTAACATCGGACATTGTTTCAGAGCAGCTTAACGCAGATTCGATTCAAATTCTCTGGTTTTCTTTATCAGGAAGTTCACTCTAGATTCCCTACAGTCCCAAACTGACTCAAAGCAAATAAATAGATGTTTCACTTTGTACAGCACAACTGATAATAGAGATTTCAGCCAGAATCTGCTGTCTAAACTATGAGTCTCTGTAGATCCTTATGATGTTCACAGATTACAATTACAGATACAATTATGAAAAACAAAATACTTTATACTGTTATTATTAATCATTATCATTATTACTGGTAATTAATAGAAAATGTCATCATTTTGTATTTCATTAATGAAGTTAATTAGTAATTAATCAACACATCATTACAAAAGTAAACAAAAAAAGTTGTACATGAAACTTGAGATGTTGTTTAAAAAAAGGACGTACAGATGCAGCTGAAAGGACGGCCCAGGATAAACAGCACTCTATAAAAGGTTCTCCTGGATGTTCATGCTGAACACTGAGTAAAGATCTACAGAGCTCAAGGGCATTCCAGCAACAATGAGTTCATCTGTTTCTTTGTTCCTCCTTCTGGTACTTAGTGAGATGACTGCAGGTTTGTTGAGACAGTATATATACAATTCACAGTACATGAACTGGTCAGATGCACAAAAATACTGCAGAAGAACCTACAAGGACCTGGCAAGCATCACTAGTGAAGATGAATTCCAGAGAGCTGTACAGAGTGGACCGAGCTGGATTGGGCTGAGGAGAAATGAATCCAACCCAGAAACGTGGCAGTGGTCTGGAGGAGAACCAGCTAATTTCTTCAAATGGGAACAGGCGAGATATAAACGTGATGATCTGTACCAAGCCAGCTCTGATTGTGTGAAAATGGACACATATGGCTGGACAAGTGATGACTGCAGTGATCTTTCCCCTTCCGTGTGTTACAGAATCGTGATCTTTATTAATATAAATATGACCTGGGAAGATGCTCACAATTACTGCAGGATGCATTATACTGACCTGTTCCACCCATTCTCTGTAGCAAACCCAAGTGCGATTGAATCTGAAGGTGCTAAATCCTCTACTGACAGTGTCTGGACAGGCCTGCGCTTCCTCAACAGAAAATGGTTCTTCCTGAACGTGGAGAAATTGGAGCCGCCAAAATCACTGTCCTCGTGTCCCACTCAAAACTACTACTGTGGAGCTCGCAACATTAAGAAACATGTCTGGGAGAACAGATGCTGCAACGACAAGCTTAGTTTCATCTGCTACTGGTGGTAAAGTAATGTTTTGTAAAATTCACATAAACCTGACAAGTTTTTATTTAACATTTAAACTTGATATTAATTTACAGACAAAACGACCTGACAGGTCTTCACTTTCTCTTCTTTAACAGAGGTTTCCATCTGGGACAGAGATCTTTCACAAGAACTTGTACAAGATGTAGATGTACAGTAGTATGTTAGGTTATGTTACTATATTCCTATTTAAATAGATGTTATTCTTGTATAAAATAAAAGAATTAATAAATTAGGCATTAGTAATGAAAGTGAATGATGAATGTATTACTTCAGTCGGTTTAACTGTATTTTGTTTAGTCATCGATTCGGCATATGTGAAATATTACTCATGTGTGAATGAAGAAGCATGTACGAGGTGGTAATGTCCAAGCTACTTTTGTAACACGGCAACAGATGGCAGCTCGAGGCTCCACGCACAGTCACAGGGAGCACCAGCCTTCATAAGACAGTGTGCCAAAAGACATCCTCCTGTGACTGCTGTTCTGACCACGTGCTATACAACATCTGCGATTTCATCATGGACACCAAGTTCACTGAGCTTTCTTCACACATGAGTGTCTCACTGAAAACAACATGATCTCACTTCCACACCCACACTAATTACCAGCTTTGGCTCCTGAGAACTTTTCACTCTCCTCGAAGATGAAGATCCAGCTCGTCGTTATGACACCGATGTGGAGATCCGGCATGAATCGCAGAAGGTGTTTCACACGCTTCAAATAGAAGACTCAAATCAAAAACTAGAAGAAATAAAAATAAAAAGGTAAATCAAATTGGGATTTGGAATTACACATTTAGATGCTATAATTGGAAGATGATTGTCAGAAACAAAGAATAAAGGCACATGCACATTTTGTAAAAAAAATAAAGTCAGGAATAAGCTTCTTATATACACCTCAATTTCTGCAAACACAAAAAAAAGGACTAGCAGGAAGTGCTTTTTTCCAGTTTTAGGTCATTCCCAGTGAAAGTGCAAAATCAACAAACAAACATACATTTTTTTTTTTTAAATTACAGGAAGGTGGGGGATATGATCTATATGATTTCTCTGATATGAAGAGCATCCATATTGTCCAGTGTGTGCAGCGTGAAATGTATTGTCAGTCTTCCTCTAGCGATTTAATTTGAGTGTGAGTGTAAGCTAGTTAACACTCTGAGTCTAGAGAGAATTAGTGAGTATGAGAGCAGTCCAGGTTCTGCAGGGGAAAAGTCTGGATGACCAAATGAACAGTACAGCAGTGTAACAGTAGAAAATTAAACGTGTATCTCTGTGTGCTGCTTTAGTGGGAATAAAAACAGTTTATGATGAAATCTGTACATAATTATACTTTCTGAAAAAAATTCTGTAAATATGTCTTATCTGAGGCGCAGAAAGTAAAGATGATGGAGAACTTAATTGTTTCGATGTTTAGGACACCACAAGACACACACACACACACACGCACACACACAAAATGGAGTTAGCGTTCCCCTGACTCCTGCATTAGAGCCCTCACAGCAGGGCGAATGGGTGACGGCTCGGCAGCCAAAGCTAACGCTAAGGCTCGCCCACGGGAGCACCATTCCTCTCCGCTTCACGTGTCCCACAGGTTTGCTCTCCTCAGTGAAGCACTCGCTGAGAAACCTGAAAGAGCTCTGGTTATAGGAGACTCCATTCTGAGGCACGTGAAAGTAGGGAGACTTTTAGGGGCACCAGCAGCACAGGTCATGTGTGTACCGGGAGCCAGGGCGCCGGACATAGCAGGTCAGCTTAGGTTTTTAGGAAAGCATAGGTTCTCTAAGATAGTTTTTCACAGAGGAGCTAATGATATACGCCTTCGACAGTCAGAGGTTACTAGAAGTAATATCATAGAGGTGTGTGAATAAATGAAGGAAATGTCTGATGCAGTAACATGCTCTGACCCCATCCCAATACGACGTGTTTGTGGACAGCAGGTTATTGTCACTGAACTGCTGGATGTCTGAGTGGTGCTCCAAAAACAATGTGGGCTTCATAGATAATTGGAGCAATTTTGAGGGCAAGGCTGGCCTGTTAGGGCGGGACGATATCCATCCCACTCGGGAAGGTGCTGCTTGAATTTCTTGTAGTATAGGTCATAGTCTCAGAACAGCACTAGTTAATTATGATGAGATATAAAAAAAATGTAAAACTGAAGTAAATAATAATAATAAAATAAAATAAAAAACCTTAATCAAATACAGATATTATACAAAGTGAGCTTTAATATACTAGCAGGGTTAAAAATCTAAAGAAGGACCAAGAGATAAAAGTGTTGTTTGTGTATGTATTCACTGTGTGTGTGTGTGTGTGTGTGTGTGTGTGTGTGTGTGTGTGTGTGTGTGTGTGTGTTTTGGTGTCTTAAACATTGAAACAATTGTTAAGTTCTCAATCATTTTTACTTTCTGAGCCTCAGATAAGACAGATTTACAGATTTCCTTCAGAAAGAATAATTATGTACAGATTTCATCATAAACTGACTTCATTCCCTCTAAAGCAGCACACAGAGATGCACTTCCAATTTTCTACTGTTACACTGTTGCACTGTTCGTTTGTTTATCCATTAAACAGTTTGAAGGTCACATGCACTGATCAGAAAAAAACACAGGTGATGGGGTGCTGGATATCCGTCAGTACAGTCAGAGGTTTAAAGCCACTTGTTTGGAATTAGTACTGAAAGGCTCATGTCACCTTTAATAGCTGTTTTAAACCATAAATATTTATGGATTATTCGCCTCAGGGAAATGGGTGACTTCTTTTTAGTTCTGCATAAATATTAATAATCCCAACAAGAGAAAATATGACCTCACAATAAACAAAAGGAGTCTGAATAAAGAGTGTGTGTCCTAAAAACACATCCCCAACACTAAAACTCCTGAAATCCGGTGCAATGAGAGTCTGGCATGTTCAGATCCTGTGATTGTGAGATTCTGTGTAATTTAACAAACTATCTTTTACACTTATTATTCAACACCATCGAAAATAGCACTTAAAACAGAACAGAATATTAATGTGCAATTCTGTGAGGCACTAAATTAACCGAATGAAAGTGAAACATGTGGCTGCGATCTGGGCAGTTTTATCATAAAATCAATTCCACAGATTTACTCAATTAGTAAAATAAGAAGAGTGTTTTTTTTTTTTTTTTTAGCTCAGTGCTGTCTCCTGTAGAACAACATGACCTCAGTCTGCAGGCATAAACTGAATAGGACTCATCTGCTGTCCTTTAATGTACATCCCGAACCATCTGAGACATACCAGCACCATTTGGATTCCACTTCATGTGGAGTTTGGACACTGGACCTCTTTGAGTGTTTAAAGGCTCTGGCATGGAGAAGCTGGTGTTGAATTTAGGATGATCTCAAATGTTGAGATATTTTATGAGTTGCTCAGTAGCTCCTGGTTTTATAACCATAATGACTGTAAAAGACTGTAGAAAGATCATCAGTCATAATCACACACTCCAGTGCTCATGTTAGTTCTCACTCTCCAGTGTTCTGTAGTGTTTAAAGACTATAATCACACTCTTGATGTCACCCAAATGAGGATGGGTTCCCTTTGAGTCTGGTTCCTCTCAAGGTTTCTTACTCATAACATTCAAGAAGGTTTTTCCTTCACCAAGGTGCTCATCAGGGATAAATACACATTGTTCACCTTCACTCTTAAATTCTGTAAAGCTGCTTTGAGACAATGTCTGTTGTGAAAAGCACTATAGAAATAAACTTGACTAGAATTTTTCGCTTCAGATTAAAACAAAGTTTATTAATTCTAAATAAGAAATTTTACTTTCATATAAGCCACAACCCACATTACCTTGTGGCTGCATAATCACAAAAAGCTGCTTCTAAAGCTATAACTTGACCTCAACAAGAGTATCAACCTCATCCTTTTTGCTATCGTTAATAAAAATAAAAAAATAAAGAGAAATAATTGAAACAACTGGGTACAATTTCTTGCAGTAATTCTCATACTCTCTCCAGTGACTATCCAGAGCCAAGGCCAGAGAGCAGACAAACAGACTTAACCGACCGCCTGCTAGCTGCATGGAGTTGTCTCTTTCAGAACTGTCTATAAGCGAAACCAAAATGTAGAAATATAAGAAAGTTTGTTTAAGTAAATTGATTAACATTAAATTAAATAGGACTGAACGCACAGCTGGAACCTCTGATCTAAAAATAGGATTGTTGAATATTTGATCTCTCACAGCAAAAGCGCTGATTATAAGTGAAATTATTACTGACCATGAGTTCAATGTAATGTGTTTGACAGAAACGTGGATTAAACCGAATAAATATGTAACATTAAATAAAGCGAGTCCTCCTGGGTATAGTTACATACACCAGCCCCGTCTAAATAGCAGAGGAGGCGGAGTCATAGCTATTTATTACAATAATCTAAGCATTTAAAAAAACTAACAAGTTTAATACATTAGAATACATTTTTGTAAGATTTTAAATTGCCTTTAACTGTTACATATCAATTGCAAAATAGAAAATGTTTTACGTTTCTCAACATGTCCACCACTTTAGTAAACTTCAAAAAGAAGGTTAAGATAAAAACTTCTAAATTTAGGGTTGTGGTGCCAAAATAAGTCTTTCTTTAATGGAAACAAGTTCCATAGAAGTTCCATAAATCTCTCTAGTTTCAGTGAATCTCTTCTCTGCAATCTCCTTCTCATTTGGCATATATATGTAAATTAATATTAGCATGAGCTATAAAGTAACAGTATTCTGTTGGCATGTTCCTTGTCCTGACCTTGACATGAGCAGGTTTAAATAGTTTTATACACCTATTAATACTTTATACACCTATAGAGAATAATGAATCTTTAGAAGCACCAGAAAGAGGATCATCACACAGAATAAAACAAACATGTAACTACACCACACAATAGATCTACACTTGACATGGTTTATAACTACTATCTATATACAGCCCTATCTTGTCTTGACAAGTGAACAAAACTTAATTCCTTACTTTAATCCATGGCCATGAGAACAATACAATATTCCACTCAAGTACTGTTAATTTAATGAAAGTTTACAGGGTAGAAGTGAAAGTTAAAAGTAGCTCATTTAAAATGTATTCAGAGCTATTTTATAAACAGGGGTCTGGGGGTGGGCAAGTAAAGTGCAATAGCAAAAGAATGACCTTATTCTTATACGTTTGGTTTTACTATACTTAATACTTATAATTATTTTATTTATTTACTTTATTTTTTATTCTTATTTTCTATTTCTATTTTTCATGTTTGACAATCATAAAAAAGCATTTTACTGCATGTTGTGCTCTGTATGAATGAGTATGTGACACATACAATTTAAATTTGAGAATAAATTCTATTAAATAAAATAAATAAATAAATAAATAAATAAATACACTACAGTCTATAACGTGTCTAATCAAGTCAAGTCAAGTCAAGTGGCTTTTATTGTCATTTTTACTATACACAGTGGTACACAGTACACAGTAAAAACGAAACAACGTTCCTCCGGAACCCTGGTGCTACACTAAACAACAAAACAACATAAAGTGCATCGAGTGCAGCCTGGTGCAAACAGTGCAAACAAAAGAACAGTACAGACAGACAGAGTGCAGACAGACAACACAAGACAAGACAAAAGACAAAAACCAAGTATAGCGCCGACTAGTAAACCTACTGTACTTAAGTATACAGTACTGTGTGAGGAGAAATGTAAAAACTATACCCAGGAGAAAGTACAACAGAACAGAGCAATGTAGTGCAAAAAACAGCAGCAAGGAGGTGCAAAGACCGCATGTAAACATTCTATTTTAGTATAAAAGGTGCAAAAACAGCATGTAAACATTGTACTGAATATAAGGTGCGAGTATAAATAATAATAAATATATAAATGGTGGTGGAGTGGATTGAGATGAGTGATGATTGTGTTTAGTCCAGGTTGTACAGTTCAGTAACAGTAACACACAGTGAGTGTGTGTGTGTGCGTGTGTAAGTGAGTGTGTGTGAGTTCTGTTCAGTTCTGTGTGTTGAGTAGCCTGATGGCTTGTGGAAAGAAACTGTTACACAGTCTTGTTGTGACGGCCCGAATGCTTCGGAACCGTTTTCCTGATGGTAGGAGGGTGAAGTATGTGTGTGAGGGGTGTGTGTGATCGTCCACAATGCTGTGTGCTTTGCGGATGCAGCGTGTGGTGTAAATGTCCATGATAGAGGGGAGAGAGACTCCGATGATCTTCTCAGCTGTCCTCACTATCCTCTGTAGGATCTTGCGATCCGAGACGGTGCAATTCCCAAACCAGGCAGTGATGCAGCTGCTCAGGATGCTCTCAATGGTCCCTCTGTAGAACATGGACAGGATGGGGGGAGGGAGGTGTGCTTTCCTCAGCCTTCTCATGAAGTAGAGACGCTGCTGGGCTTTCTTGGTGATGGAGCTGGTGTTAAGTGACCAGGTGAGGTTGTCTGCCAGATGAACACCAAGGAATTTGGTGCTCTTGACGATCTCCACAGAGGATCCATCGATAATCAGTGGAGATTGGTCGCTCTGTGCTCTCCTGAAGTCCACAACCATCTCTTTCGTTTTGTCCACGTTCAGAGACAGGTTGTTTGCTCCACACCAGGCTGTTAGCCGTTGCACCTCCTCTCTGTATGCTGACTCGTCGTTCCTGCTGATTAGACCCACCACGGTCGTGTCATCAGCGAACTTGATGATATGATTCGAGCTGTGCGTTGGTGCACAGTCGTGAGTCAGCAGAGTGAACAGCAGTGGACTGAGCACACAGCCTTGAGGGGCTCCAGTGCTCAGTGTGGTGGTGCTGGAGATGCTGTTCCCGATCCGGACTGCCTGAGGTCTCCCAGTCAGGAAATCCAGGATCCAGTTGCAGAGAGAGGTGTTCAGGCGTTCAGGTGTTCAGGCCCAGAAGGTTCAGCTTCTCGATCAGGTGCTGAGGAATGATTGTGTTGAATGCTGAACTGAAATCAATGAACAGCATTCGTACATATGAGTCCTTGTTGTCCAGGTGGGTGAGGGCCAGGTGGAGGGTTGTGGAGATGGCATCGTCCGTGGAACGGTTTGGACGATACGCAAACTGCATGGGGTCCAGGGAGGGTGGAAGCTGTGTCTTGATGTGCCTCATGACGAGCCTCTCGAAGCACTTCATCACAATGGGTGTGAGCGCGACGGGACGATAGTCATTGAGGCAGGAGACAGTCGATTTCTTTGGCACAGGAACGATGGTCGTTGTCTTGAGGCACGTGGGAACAATGTTACTGCTCAGGGAGATGTTGAAGATGTCAGTGAAGACATCTGCTAGTTGTTCTGCACATTCCCTGGGCACTCTGCCAGGAATGTTGTCAGGTCCAGCAGACTTCCGTGGGTTAACTCTGCATAGAGTTTTTCTCACTTCAGCTGTGGTTAGACAGAGCACCTGGTCAGTGGGAGGAGGGATGGTCTTCCTCGCCACCACATTGTTCTGTACCTCAAACCGGGCGTAGAAGTCGTTCAGCGCATCTGGGAGGGAGGCGTCACGGTCACAAGCAGGTGATGTGGTCCTGTAATTCGTGATCGCCTGAATGCCCTGCCACATGCGCCGAGTGTCTCCACTGTCCTGGAAGTGGTCGTGGATTTTCTTCGCGTGTGCGCGCTTTGCCTCTCTGATGGCACGGGACAGTTTGGCCCTTGCTGTTTTTAAGGCCACCATGTCCCCTGATCTGAAGGCAGAGTCTCTTTGTTTCAACAGCGCACGCACATTCGCAGTCATCCACGGCTTCTGGTTGGAGCGTGTAGTGATGGTCTTGGAGATGGTCACATCTTCAACGCACTTGCTGATGTAGCTGGTCACTGATGATGTGTACTCCTCCAAGTTGATGGAATCGCCGTAGGTTGCAGCCTCTCTAAACATGTCCCAGTCAGTGCACTCAAAACAGTCCTGAAGAGCAGAAGTAGCTCCTTCTGGCCAGGTTTTCACCTGTTTCAGAACCGGTTTAGAGCGTCTGATGAGCGGTCTGTATGCTGGAATCAACATAACAGAGCAGTGGTCTGAGTATCCGAGATGGGGGCGGGGCTCCGCACGATACGCGCCGGGGATGTTTGTGTAAACAAGATCCAGCGTGTTCGCTCCTCTCGTTGCAAAGTCCACATGCTGATGGAGTTTAGGAAGCACAGTCTTGAGATTCGCATGGTTGAAATCTCCGGCGATAATAAACAATCCGTCGGGGTGAGCATTCTGCAGGTCGCTAATAGCGCCGTAGAGTTCACACAGTGCCTCCTTAGCATTAGCACTGGGAGGAATGTACACTCCGACGATGAAAACAGTTGTGAATTCCCGTGGCAGATAAAATGGTCTGCATCTAACAGTCACAAACTCCACTAGCGATGAGCAGTAGCGAGAAACAAGCACAGAGTTCTTACACCATTCCGTGTTGATATAAACACACACGCCACCACCGCGAGTCACCGCACAGAGCTGCGTTTCTGTCGGCTCGAAACACGGTTAGCCCGTCTAGCTGGATGGCGGCGTCCGGAACTCTGTCGCTGAGCCACGTCTCCGTAAAAACAAAGACGCAACAGTCTCTAAACTCTCGCCGTGTGGTTCGCTGGAGTCGGATGTAGTCCAGTTTATTATCCAGGGAGCAGACGTTTGAAAGAAAAATGGACGGGATAGCCGGCCGGCTAGGGTTAGCATTTAGCCTAGCACGGACACCCGCCCGCTTGCCGCGCTTCCGCTTCCTCAAACAGCGCTTTCGAGGTCTCCTCTCCCTGGCCACCGGCATCAGGTAACACCGAGGGCTGGGGGCCTGGTCTTTGTGGCCGAGGTCTTTGTGGCCGAGGTCGCAGCAAGCCGAGGTCGCGAAGGTTGTTGATAAGGTCATCATGCAGATTGTTGGTTGCATGATGCCTGTACTGTAACAGTGTCTGGTGGTCGTACACATGAACACAGCTGACTCTGGTGTCCATGTATTGTGGAAGGTCGGGCTAAATATGGTGAAAGCACCATTTTTGGATCCGGAGAGGCCGCTGCGAGCTACTGCCGCGCCGCCATCTTGGATGAGAGCATAATGTGAGTTATGCACTTTCACAACAAAAATCTTTTCTGTTATAATGTTATGATAATAAGAGAAATCACAAATGCAGATTCAGACAGCAAGCGAGCGCATGCATTCAACAACTCCGCCTTTTCTGCAGTGACCAATTAAATCGCTTCACTGCATCATCAACAGAAGTGTGTGATTGTTTATACAGTAATGATCCAATCTAATGCACTTCAGCAGATCATCTCTAAATTAATAACTTTTCATTTATTTCATATGAAACTTAAATCATGACACTGGTAATAGAGGCAGCTTTATTGTGCAGTGACAGTTTTGTCCCAAGTCCCCTTTTATTTACAACCCTGGTGCTAACCAACATTAGCAACATCACGCAGTGATGCAACACACCAGTACAACAATGATGTGATCTAAAGATATAAGTGATTATGAGCTGACCTCTACATGTGTGCAGGTTTAATGTGGAGCTTTTATAAGCTTCCAGTTCAGTCGCTTTGGGAAAACACATCTTACACTCCATAACAAAGCTGATGTCTTTCTTGCACTTGAAGTCAAAGTGGTGACTTAAATATGGCCAGGGTTTTGTTTCATAAGAATTAAATGTCATTTTGCTTTTAACCGGGTCTGCTTAACCAGTATCCATCTCATCTCATCTCATCTCATCTCATCTATCTATCTATCTATCTATCTATCTATCTATCTATCTATCTATCTATCTATCTATCTATCTATCTATCTATCTATCTATCTATCTATCTATCTATCTATCTTTCTTTCTTTCTTTCTTTCGAGTTAGGTTTTTCCAGCGGCACGATTTTTTCCCCCATGCATTATTTTTATTTATTTGAAATATGATTTTAAATGTAGTTTAGTACAATACTTCAAACAAAACATACTAAAAAAAAAGTACAATTCCAGATTTTCAAATCTACTTTAAAAAGAAGTACACAAAAATTTAACTCAATTACAGAAATGAGTAAATGTAATTCTTTATTTTCTACCTCTGGATATTTCTTTGATTTACTTTGATTTATAAGGTCACTGATGCTACTCCGAGTCCCTGAAAGACTGGACCTAAAGGGGCTTTACTAAATGTAAAATATGAATGATCTCCCATATCAATATTTTCTAATAAAAAACTGCACTCAATGGAAAAGCGCAGTAGTATAAGAGGAATAAAACACTTAAAAACTTCTCGGAGTGTTTTCTGTCTGCTCTCGGGGGAAGTGTAATCAGTATGGCTTATGGATTATGGCAGTGGTTCTGGAGATGTAAAAGTCCTGACTGTGTGTCAGAAAGCAGTTCAGACACTTTGGCAAAGAGCTCAGTCATCAAACTGAAGCTGTTCCTGCATCATTAAGCTCCAACACACACACACACACACACACACACACACACACACACACACACACACACACACACACACACACACACACAAATACCCCTGGGTCTAGTAGAGCCATAACACAGGCTCTAACATATGCTAATACACAAAACCAATTAAAAAGTCCTTATAGTGTGTGTTGCGTTACACAACCACCACACACACACACACACACACACACACACACACACACACACACACACACACACACATATATGATCACTGATGGCATTTTCCTGTAGTGTGTATGTTTACTATTAGATTTTTGTGAATTTGTATTTATTGTGAGTTAATTCGCTTGGCTGCAGTTACAGATGTTTTCTATCACTTTTTGCTCATCTGGATCGTAATATTTTGTCTCTCATGAAAAAAACCAGAATGAACAGAAAGCATTTTTGGCATTTTTGTTTCTTGGAGGTAGGGATGCACCAAACCGACATCTAAGAAGGAGCTCTGAGGGAACATGACCGTGGCTTCGCCTCATACCGCCGGCGTCGGGACTAGAAAAGTTGCACTAGAACACACCGGGAGAAAACTCAAAATAAGGAATGTGTATTCAGCTTCCAAACAGGGAGGAAGGGCTAGAATCACAAACATACATGAATAAGACGCAGGCAGCGTTTACACCTGACGTGAGCGTTACTAAGGAATTCATGTAGCTTTTTTAATCATGTTTCAATTTACAAAGACAAGAGGGTTGAGGGTTCAAGCCTCAGTATCGCCAAGCTACAACTCTTGGGGCCCCTGAGCAAGGCCCTTAATCCTCTGTGCTCCAGAAATGCTGTGTCATATCTGACCCCAGCTTTCTAACATCACTAAGGTATGAAAAGAAAGAATTTCACTGTGCTGTAAAATACAAGTGAAAAGCAGCTAGTGAACAGCTTTCAGTTCGCTTCTGAAAGACCCTCAGTGATCATTGTTAAGGGAATAAGTGCTTTTATTTTGAAGGGAACTGGTGGTTCTTGTTGGTTGTGTAAATCATTTCTATGTCTGTTGCTTTGTTTAAGTATTTAGCATTGAGTAAATCTGATATATAGCAATATGCACAGTGCATATACTGCATCCATCTTCATGTTTGGATGTCAAACATATAGAAATATGTGTCAGATACTTGTACATATATGCACATAGATTTACAAATATTACAAAAAACACACATTGTGCTTGTGTAATACATCAAATGTACTCTTTTCCAATTATTTATTACTGACTATAAATAACTTTCTCATTTCCTTAATTCTAATCAATTAATTGTCAAAAACATGTTTATTGTTGGTTAACAGTTGGTTTCGGAATAAAAAAAAATAAGCAAGCAGCAGCAGGACACAATGCAGTATTCAAATGTCAGCAATTGTTTAATCCCTGTGTGCCAACACGTAACAGGAACAACAAGGAACCAAATCCAACATTAAACATTACATTTTAAAGTAGAATTGTGACATCACATGGTACAGTAATCAATTTGTACTTTCTCCTGATCTGGAACTTGATACACTGTATTTGAGTGACTTTTCCAAACTAAAGTCAAAAATGTTGGAATAATGTCTCTCCAAAACTCACATATCTAAAAGTAAAAAAAACAAGAGACATCAACCCTTTTACAAAGAAATTAAAGTTCAGTGAAGTTCAGTTTAATTAAAAAAACATACTGTAATTTAGTGAATTTACCAAACCGGAATCAAAAATGCTAAAATGTGGAAAGATGTAACAGTGATGTCGTCTCTGAAATAGTAAAATAGATAATAGTTGAATCTTTTTGTAACGAAGTTACAACTCCGCATGAAAATGCAGCTTTCACTTCATGTACACAATTTGTTTTAATATGAAATCAAACCTTTAAATGTTGATAATTTTCATACAGTTGATGAAGTGTGTTTGTGCAATGTTTTAGCATATTTGCAAATTTAGTAAAATGAACGTCGAGATGAAAAATCATACGTCATTTACTTAAATATTATGCATAAAGTCGTCCGTAAGACTTACAATGATTCAGGTAACTAATATTTGCTAACTGATTTGTTTAAATGAGGAATTCTATAAACATTCATGTTTAGAGAACATTCATGTGTTTAAAAGTTTACATTTTAGCAAAGGTGTATTGTACGTAATTAGTTCGGGTTGGTTTGGGATTCATTACATTCATGTTATAAAAGAGTAATGCGGAACAATAACAGTTATTTAACTCTTAAAGAACTCTAGCAGTGTATCGTGCGATTAATGCAGCATTTCTTTTTAACTATTTTTATCAAAAATATAAATAAATCAATATAAAAAAGGCAAAATAGATATAAAAAAATAAACTTCACCAAAAAAAAAAAAATGCAATCAGTAAATATTTGTTTTATTGATGCACCAAAATCCGCCATAATTCACACAATTAACCCTCCGGGGGGTCGACAAACACACCGAAACAAACTTAAATTACTCGTACAGATAAGATCAATACAACATTCAATTCTGTAAAGTGTCTTCTTTTATTTGCATTAACTCATAATTACAACAAAACCCTGTGCTGCTGTAAAATAAAGGAAACAGACAGGGGGCGCTCTATGCCGTCTCTGTCATCTCTCTTCACAGACACATAAATAAAACAACCTGAATCTCCGTGAATATTTACATCACAGACTTAATAAATATATAAATATAAAACTCAGACATTTTCTACTTTTAAATAAACCAATTCACATCTAAAAATAAATATTCTGATTCTGTAATCCGTATGAAAGTCAGACGAGGTGCAGTTTCTCCGGTATCACCTCATTAACCGTCCGTGTGGAAACAGTAAAAGTTCCGTTTGGGTCCTGATGATTTACGTCATTTAAAAGACCATAATTAATTTAAAACATTTACAAGAATATTTAGTCTTCATGCTCTATGTTAAGTTTGGTTTCACTAATAATAAACATACATTTGCATAAAACATCAATATTTATACATGTTGATTAGTGTATTAAACACTTAAAAATATATTAATTGAAGGAAGTAATAATGACTTTCAGTGCAGGTTGTGATTTGACCCTGCTCATGGCCCACGCTGCTAATCACATCATTACAGACTCTGTTCAGGGCACTTCCTGTTGGATTGGCTTGCTTTTACCTACCAACGCCATCTGTGATGAGGAACACACACACACACACACACACACACACACACACACACACACACACACACACACACACACACACACACACACACACACTATCTGTTCATATTAAAGCACAGGTGTGTGACATGTCAAGGGGCAGGTTTCAGCGTTCAGGTTTTATTCCTTGTATGTTGTGGTGTGTTTTCATCACTCAGCTGCTTCTCCATATGAATAATAATTCAGTCTGCCGGCTTTAATTCCTCTCACATGCAAACATGACAAATTGTAAAACCAAATGGTTTCGTGAAAAAGAATCTGCCCTCAGTGCTGGACAATCCAGATTCTCATCTTTACCATGCAGTGGATACGCATCGAATTTAGATTTTACCTTGCAAAGGTGAATGGTCCATCCACCACATTTCTGGGGGTCGAGCTCGTTGAAGGTCTTCCTGCAGCGATGTTCTTCCTTCTTTGAAACATCTCAAACGACTCGTCGCAGTTTGTGAAACGCTTGCTCAGTTGCATGCAGAATTTCATGTTTGTTCTTAGTTCTTACACGCGTCCATGATGGAATCGCAGAGGTGGAATCAGAACAGCACCACTTACACCATTAGTCTCCAAGCCTTTTGTTAATAAATTGAATTCAGAGCATTAACCTACTCAAGGTCTTAGATGTGGTATCTGGACTCTGGAATTTATTTGCGATTGTGCAAATATCTGCTTTGTTTTCAGTCAAATAATCGACCTGCACTGAGGCTGTAGCTCAAACCATTTATCATGTTTTATTTGTGCAAAATAAATGTATTACCCAAAGATTCTACATGAAATTCTATTCAATATACATGATATATTTTACTTATGCACAAAGAGAACATTATTATACAATTAAACAGTTTAGACATTCAAATGATATAAAAGATCACTAATGCAAAGCTGCATATCTGCTGCATATTCATATCTATAAAAACTTTCCTATTTGTGAGAATTAAAGATTATGTCTGATTGCATGAAATCTGATCCTAAGCTTCTAGTGTTGAATTGAAGACATGTTTATCCACAGATAAAATGAAGCTCTTCACTGCAGTCAAGGTTCTCCCAGAGACCCGTCTCGGTGTTGTGAGCTCCACAGTGGTATTTCTGGTCCGGACAGGAGTCCAGCGAATCCACACTCTCTACTGGATCCTTGTTCCCGCAGTACCATTTCCCATTCAGGAAGCGCAGTCCAGTCCACACACTGACTGACTCTGATTGTTCCAGAGACTGGAGAACTTGTTTTGCTGAAGCTGAACATGCCAGGGCAGTGTTGTTCTCCCTTCTCTGGAACAATCAGAGTCAGTCAGTGTGTGGACTGGACTGCGCTTCCTGAATGGGAAATGGTACTGCGGGAACAAGGATCCAGTAGAGAGTGTGGATTCGAGTGTGGGCCTCCTCCCAGGTCTTCTTCTCCTCCACCAAAGTCAAGCTTCTATAACAGAAGAAAGGTAAAACTGCAGAGCAGTTAAAGTCATTCCATCCAGTTGCGTCTGTACTGGCACAATCTTCTGATTTAAGATCCTCGGGCTGAGAAAGTCTCCAATTAAAAAAATTTGCTGTTTCTCCATCGACCCATTTCCATGCGTGTGATCCTCGTGCAGTTCTTTGCAGCCCAATCCAACAATGCATCACCACGCTTTCTGCAGAGGTTAGAAGTTCCTCCTGTTCCTCTGGAGTAGTGATGATTGCAAGATCTTTGTAGTTTTGCCTGCAGTATGTCTAAACATTGGTCCAAGTGGCTGTAATTTTGATGTAAATATATTCTTTTGTCTGGCTGGAAGCCATTCCACAAAGAACAAGAAGAAAAGAAAAATAAAGAAATGAATTCATCTCTGCCATGTAGCTAAGCTCTGTAGACTTCCGGGTTTGAGTGAGTGAAGATTTAGATTTCAGCTCTAATGAAACTCTATGGCAGGCAAAAAATGGGGAGGACTTTTTTAGTCCTTTTTAGGAAACCCTGTTTTGTTTAAAGATCCTCCTTTGGGATGAAGTTTGTTGTAGCTGCACTTGTAATATGTACCTTTAAGGATTTCTCTATGGACTCGACATTTGGACTCTGTGTTCGACTCGTTAAGTTGGTAATTATGTGGAATAAGTGTACAGCTCACTCACTAGACAAGAAGTAGGTGTGGCTAAGCTTTACTTCTCACTGTATTGATGTCCCTATAGTATTTATTTAGTGTGCATCTAGTAGTATGCATGTGAGAATGGTCAGAGGGAGAAGTTCATGGTGGATCTTCAGAAGCTTTGCCAGTGGCTGACACACAAAGCATTCTAAATAATAAATGCTTCAAAGTTTGCAAGGTGTTTTCTTCATCTACCGCTGCTCCTTTCTCCTTCTCTGATGAGTGTTTCAGTGATCGTGCTGACTGTGTTGGGGGTTTGTACTTTTTTTTAAATGCCCTTGGCTAGTTTTGCGTTTTGATTTGCATACTACAGACATCAAATCTTTTTTGTGCTGTTTCAAATTCAGGTTTTATTCTGAAGACTCTTTCATGCAGATCATATTTGTGCATGTGGCCTTCAGCCAGTGTCTTTTCTATTATGTTCATTACATCAATTAAATATATGAATATATTGAGGAGCCATTAAAATGTATTTTTATTCAGGAGTCATTAAAAGTTAATGGTCCAAAATATGTATAAAATTTAAATATTGTTAAATATTGTTTACTTCCAGGTAATGTGTTAACCAAGGCATCGTTTACTGATCAGAGTCTCCAGGAAACATTAAACACGTCCTCTGCCATCAGCTTAAGTCTCAATGATCACACACACACACACACACACACACACACACACACACACACACACACACACACACACACACACGTAAATTATACAACTTTCTTATGCCTCTTTTTTACTATTCTTTCTTCACTGTTTAATATTGTTGAATATTTGCTGTAGTTTGCTTGTAACCTCATTAGAGAATTTCATGGTACACACTGTCACTGACATTTGTTATGATCAGTGGTGGGCAGTGAGGGTCAGTGAATCTTCTCTACTGGTCTAAACACTATCAGAAACACTGAGCTACATTTACAACCTAAACTCTAATATTTGTTCCATGAAATTGTATGAATTTCTTCCATCAGTTTCTTCTCTTCATGTGGGAGTGTTTCTCTCGGCTGCACTGCTTCAGTACGTGGATGTGGATGGTAGATTTTTGTCCAATCAGATTTCAGACTCTATGTGCTGCCATGTGAATCTAATCTCCTCAGAACCTTCAGAATCAGTACTGCTGGACTTTTACCATCGAGAATATTACCAACAGCTCTGTTTCTTTATCCAATCAGATTTCAGATTCTCCTCACAGAGCAGCTCACTGGCCCAGAATAGCGTCAGCACTGTTCCGTCCTCTGATTGGTTGTTCAGAGGGAAACTGTTACAGCCGAGTTCGACTGGTAAAACACGTGTGTAGCTCTGCACACGTTCATACATCTGAGTTAGACTTTTTTATACCTACAGAGGAAGAGAAATTGATTTGGTCTCAGACACTTAAAAATCTATTGTGAAGAAAAGCGAGACATGGTGAGGAGATCACCAACCCTGAAGCTCGCTAGCGTGTCTCAGCCCGGGAAAGGGTTTGATCTCCACCTCCAGACCAGTGAATACGAGCGGTACCACTGGATTACAGCCTCTGGGGGGCGCTGCACATTATGAGTCTGCATCTCTGGTGATTGGGTTGTGTTTTATTTACATTTTAATGTTTTTGTCATGTTATTAGATAAATATTGCTCCAGATGTTGTAGGTGCACAGTTGTGGTTGTAGTCTTAACTGGGTTTGTTGTTTTAGTAAAATACGTCCTTACTTTAGGCCCAGGTACCAAATGCCCGACCCTCCACTGGTTATTACAAATAAAACATGAGCCTTTTAACTTGATCTGCCAAGTGGTCCTGGGTGTCAGGGACTTCATCTCCTGGATCCTCCTCGTGGCCCCCAATTTCCATCTTTCTTGCATCAGCTACAGCTAAGCTCTTATCTATTTTCTTTCCAAAAAAGACCACAAATGTTTAAGACTGGTGTATCTCAGTTTTGCTATAATCCAGGGGATAGGCAAAGGAAAGAAAAAAGGTTTTTCTTTTAACTGTAGGAGAAGATTAGGTCTAGAGGCTTGAGGCATCAGCAGATATCATGTTAACAGGACAATCATTGACTATAGCCTTGTTCTTGCAGAGTTATTTGTAATCTCTCATCATCTAAAGTCTGATGCTTTAGGACAGAAAACAGAGCCTTCTTGATAGTTCAAATACACTTTCCCCAAGCTCCTCCATAATGAGCTCCTGAGGGAGGATTAAAGCTACATTTGATTCCCTCATTAAGCACTGCATGCTGCACTGTGATACAGCTGAGCAAGATGATTTCTTACTTCTCACCCTGCTCCATTGTAATTTGTTGCATTGTCTGATATCATTCCCTAAACTTCACCTCTTAAATCTCCTCCAAGCCCGAACACAGGAATCTGTATCCAGCAAGTAGACAATTTTAAAGTTCTGCTTATAAAACATGAGTGACATGTCTTCATCACACCCCTTTCCACCCAAAAGGGGCAAAATAAGCAGAACCTACACATTACAATGGAGGGGAGTCACAGGATAGACAAGGTACATTTACAGCACTTGTCTGGAGTGACTTACAACTCTCATATTCCTACAACTGAGCAGCTCTGGGATTAAGGGCCTTACTCAGGGGCCCATGAGTAGCAATTCAAAAGCCTTTACCACTAAGCTACCACTTTCAGCTTACTAATAAATCTGACATTTTAAGCTTAATTACTGGGGCCTTCAGGTATCTTCAATGTAGGCAGATCCAGGATAACTTCTAAAACTATAAAAAAAAGCTGGGGAGAATATTATTTAACAAACTGATCAACAAATTGATAAACATGAATTAAATGTAAAAATGGACAAATTACTGTTTTGGCAAAGTGGATTGATGTTTCAAACCTCTCAACATCTTACTGAATCATAAGGCAACAGTGTGGTAGCTTAGTGGTTATAGCATTGGACTCTGGAGGTTACAAGTTTAAATCCCAGCCACAGCAAGCTGCCACTACTGGGCCCCTGAGCAAGGCCCTTAACCCCTCAGCTGCTCAGTTGTATGACTGGGATAATTGTAAGTTGCTCTGAATAAGGACATTTTTCAAATTTTATCAATGTAAATATTAGCACCAGTCAGTCCTCAGCAGTTTCAGTGTCCTCCAAAGGCAGGTAATGGATCTCACAAACTTCCTTCATATATACACCAGGCCTGGGTCTACAACATGCTTATTGTTCTAGTAAGTTGTTTGATTGGCCTTTCAGTAGTTTTTGGAGGGAAATATTGACACTTCCATGTTGGACATCGTATTTCACACTATTAGTGACAAGTAGAACATTTACATTTTATTTAAAAAGCTAAAAACACATCAAAATACTGCTTTTATTCCCACCTAGTTTTCTGTTTCCTGCTTGTCCACAGGAAGTAGCAAAGACAAGTGCAATACCCATCATCCGACCCCAGGGAACACAGTATACAGATATTAAAACAGATAATGAAAGGGTTTTTTTTCCTGATTGGTTACACACACTAAATGATTTATTTGGTCCAGTTTCCCAACACTTTCATTCAGGTTCTTGAAAATAAATGACATTTCTTAAAACTATAAATATTAAAATCAGTTTTTTTTTTTTTTTTTTTTTTTTTTTTACACACACAATTAACTTCCTCACTGTTTCCTGCAAACCTTCACAAAAAATGTACCCGTTTTGCTCAGGAGTAACCATGTGCTCATTCAGAGAACACAATCACACCACATCATCAACTCGATCAACACACATGCAAGTAGAAGGATTGATGACACACCAATCAGAATCTCAGGATTATTTAATTAATTTAACCTCATCCTGATCTGGGTGACATCAAGAGTGTGATTATAGTCTTTAAACACTACAGAACACTGGAGAGTGAGAACTAACATGAGCACTGGAGTGTGTGATTATGACTGATGATCTTTCTACAGTCTTTTACAGTCATTATGGTTATAAAACTAGGAGCTACTGAGCAACTCATAAAATAGCTCAACATCTGAGATCATCACAGATCCAACAACAGCTTCTCCATGCCAGAACCTTTAAACACTCCAGGAGGTCCAGTGTCCAAAATGCCACATGAAGTGGAATATCAGTGTTGAAAGATTTTTTTAATGACTGAGTTTCTTCCACAGGGTTTTTTGGAGGACGCCAAGGAGCCAAGGTAAGTGCTGATAAAGCAAGTGAAAGAGGACAAAGAAAAAGAGAAAGTGGAAGAGGAAGGACACTAAGAACATTTGTTCTTGTGCACTGATCATGAGGGAAGCTGGCCAACAAGTTCAGCTGTATATGTCAGCAACAACAAATCTACCAGTTTAATAAGAGAGGTGAGTAAAATATATCCAACAAACTGGACACAGGTGGCAGTTCCGAATTTTCGCGACCTTTTGATACGCCGCTTCCAACCCAGTAAAAACCCAAAGAACACTATACAAATCGATTTAAATGAGTAAATAACACTATTTCACTATTTACATAATAAAAATAGTTTTAAAGCATTTTTTAGACAATTTTAATGGATGTCGTTTCCTTACGATGTCCAGCCTCGTCCTTGCACACCAGAGAGAAACGCTATAAAATGAAAAGAATGGACTAATAAATGATTTTAAACATATTCATGAGATTAGATTGAAATGTAACTCAGTGGTTCTGGATGAGATTAGACCAGCAGAGAACAGCTTGCTGACCCTGGACTGTGTCAAACCTTTTGCAGTGAAAGTCTACAGAGACATTGCTATAGAGTTGATAAGAATATCGCTGCATCTCCAGAGGAAACATCTACTGCATGTTTTGTTTGCTCTATAATTTGTTGATGTATTTGAGGGAAATTAAAAAAATTAAAAATAAACTTCAGACAGAAATGAATGTTTTTTTAAATGAAATGCACTCAAATCACTATGTTCAGCATGTTTGGGCTCTTAGCATAGCAATAAATTACAGATCCTGTCACTCGAGCTTCCTCAGGAGAGAAGAAATGGCCATGAAGAGTGTGCAGGTAGAACACATGGATCAGCCTGGAGAAGATCCAACATGACGAGCTTCATCTCCAGGCATCTCCATCAAATTTCCAGAAACACATCAGCTGAATTATCTGTTAAACCTTTTTAGATTGCAAAAGTTTTGTTAAAAAACCCATAAAAACAAGAAAAAAGGATTGCAACGTAGCACAATGTTAGCATAAACATATGAGGAGATGCTTCAGACAGAAATTTCCAATGCAGAACATTTAAACCGTGTGTGTGTGTGTGTGTGTGTGTGTGTGTGTGTGTGTGTGTGTGTGTGTGTTTTGCTGAAATGTCTCGGTGACATTTACTGCAAGAGCACTGGGGCTTTGTCCTCTGTCACATGAGGTTAAAGCACATCGATGCTTTCTGCAACTCAATCTGTGCTACACACACACACACACACACACACACACACACACACACACACACACACACACACACACACACACACGCACATTTTCTTTATCACACTGTAACACACTTTATATTTGTGTTAACATACTGGTGCAGGACGTGTCATCAGTGTGTCATTGTCGCTCAAATCATCTCTTATTTCTTGTATGTGGTAACGTGTACATTTGTGTGTGTGTGTGTGTGTGTGTGTGTGTGTGTGTGTGTGTTTTCTTCACTCGACTGCTCCTCTATATGAATGTTAATGGTTTGTCAGTCAGTGTAAAGATTTTGTCAAGTGTGTCATATTTTTTCCTATTTTCACCATGTCTTCTTCAAACATTTATTTATTTGTATATTTAACAGAGTTACATTTCTTCCAGTGGACCGCAGTATTACAGAGCCTTCGTCTCCATCGCTTCAGTGTCTGAAGGAGTAAATATCTGAAGATTTAGTTAACAAATATTCATTTCCACAAGCCCACGTGAGAACAGAATGTGTTCAGGAGGAGTTAATCAGGATAGAAAACCCACTCATTACAGCACATACACACGTACACACACACATACGCACACACACAGACACACACATACACGCACGAACGCACGCACACACACACAAAATCTGAAGACAGTCACACTACTGCAGTTTTAGATCTTTACCTTATTTCATTTAAACTGTATCTCAGTCCTGATACTTCACCACATTAACACAGTTCCAATAAAAATACACTCATTTACATTTACATCATTCTGACATGTGTTTATCTGTGAGTAATTACATTGATCTTATTTGTATAACTGAGCAGATACAGGGTTAGGAGCCTTGCTCAGGGCCCAGGAGTAGCAGCTTTGAGTGTCTGGGTTTTGGGCTCATTATTTCTGGGGCCAAAGAAAATGTCTTTATCACTAAGCTACCACCTCTCCTTGTGGGGATACCACCTCCCATCATGAGTTACCACCTCCCCTTGAGGGGATTTCAAGAAGAACTTCATCACTGCATCACTACCAAACACATTGGATCCTCTACAGTTCGCGTACCACCAGAACCGCTCTACTGAGGACGCCATTGCTCATCTTCTTCTACGATGAGCCACCTGGACTACAGAAAAGGGAATTATGCAAAAATGCTGTTTGTGAACTACAGTTCAGCGTTCAACCATAATTCCCTCCATGCTCACCTCTAAGTTGGAGGGCCTGGGACTCAGCCTGCCACTGTGTCAGTGGATCTCCAACTTCCAGACAGACCCTCCAGAGGGTGCTGCGGTCAGCTGAACGTACCAACACACCGAGCTCCCTGACCTGCAGGACATCTACAGCACGCGGTGCAGGACCAGAGCCAGGAAGATTGTGAAGGACCTCAGCCATCCAACAATGGACTCTTTTCTCTGTTACGCTCAGGGAAACACTTCCGCTTCTTAAAGAGAACACAGAGAGAATGAGGAGGAGCTTCTTCCTGCAGACCATTCAGAGTTTAAACCAGGAAACACCCAGGATCTGGAACTGGTCCACTCTTTCCATCTTTTTCTGCACAACTTCTTTGCACTAGATTATGACCTTAACTTTGGACTGTCACTTTAACTCTGAACTGCACGCGGACATTTTAAAACCACACCACACTGCGCGGACACTTTACACCACACCACACTGCACGCGGACACTTTAAAACCACACCACACTGCGCGCGGACACTTTAAAACCACACCACACTGCGCGCGGACACTTTAAAACCACACCACACTGCGCGCGGACACTTTAAAACCACACCACACTGCGCGCGGACACTTTAAAACCACACCACACTGCGCGTGGACACTTTACACCACACCACACTGCGCGCGGACACTTTACACCACACCACACTGCGCGCGGACACTTTACACCACACCACACTGCGCGCGGACACTTTAAAACCACACCACACTGCGCGCGGACACTTTAAAACCACACCACACTGCGCGCGGACACTTTAAAACCACACCACACTGCGCGCGGACACTTTAAAACCACACCACACTGCGCGCGGACACTTTAAAACCACACCACACTGCGCGCGGACACTTTAAAACCACACCACACTGCGCGCGGACACTTTACACCACACCACACTGCGCGCGGACACTTTACACCACACCACACTGCGCGCGGACACTTTACACCACACCACACTGCGCGCGGACACTTTAAAACCACACCACACTGCACGCGGACACTTTACACCACACCACACTGCACGCGGACACTTTACACCACACCACACTGCGCGCGGACACTTTAAAACCACACCACACTGCGCGCGGACACTTTACACCACACCACACTGCGCGCGGACACTTTAAAACCACACCACACTGCGCGCGGACACTTTAAAACCACACCACACTGCGCGCGGACACTTTAAAACCACACCACACTGCGCGCGGACACTTTAAAACCACACCACACTGCACGCGGACACTTTAAAACCACACCACACTGCGCGCGACACTTTAAAACCACACCACACTGCACGCGGACACTTTACACCACACCACACTGCGCGCGGACACTTTAAAACCACACCACACTGCACGCGGACACTTTACACCACACCACACTGCGCGCGGACACTTTAAAACCACACCACACTGCGCGCGGACACTTTAAAACCACACCACACTGCACGCGGACACTTTAAAACCACACCACACTGCACGCGGACACTTTACACCACACCACACTGCGCGCGGACACTTTACACCACACCACACTGCGCACGGACACTTTAAAACCACACCACACTGCGCGCGGACACTTTACACCACACCACACTGCACGCGGACACTTTAAAACCACACCACACTGCACGCGGACACTTTACACCACACCACACTGCGCGCGGACACTTTACACCACACCACACTGCGCACGGACACTTTAAAACCACACCACACTGCACGCGGACACTTTAAAACCACACCACACTGCACGCGGACACTTTAAAACCACACCACACTGCGCGCGGACACTTTACACCACACCACACTGCGCGCGGACACTTTAAAACCACACCACACTGCACGCGGACACTTTACACCACACCACACTGCGCGCGGACACTTTACACCACACCACACTGCGCACGGACACTTTAAAACCACACCACACTGCACGCGGACACTTTAAAACCACACCACACTGCACGCGGACACTTTAAAACCACACCACACTGCGCGCGGACACTTTAAAACCACACCACACTGCCGCACACACCACACACACTGCGCGCGGACACTTTAAAACCACACCACACTGCGCGCGGACACTTTAAAACCACACCACACTGCGCGCGGACACTTTAAAACCACACCACACTGCGCGCGGACACTTTAAAACCACACCACACTGCGCGCGGACACTTTACACCACACCACACTGCGCGCGGACACTTTACACCACACCACACTGCGCGCGGACACTTTAAAACCACACCACACTGCACGCGGACACTTTACACCACACCACACTGCGCGCGGACACTTTAAAACCACACCACACTGCGCGCGGACACTTTAAAACCACACCACACTGCGCGCGGACACTTTAAAACCACACCACACTGCGCGCGGACACTTTACACCACACCACACTGCGCGCGGACACTTTACACCACACCACACTGCGCGCGGACACTTTAAAACCACACCACACTGCACGCGGACACTTTACACCACACCACACTGCGCGCGGACACTTTAAAACCACACCACACTGCGCGCGGACACTTTAAAACCACACCACACTGCACGCGGACACTTTACACCACACCACACTGCGCGCGGACACTTTAAAACCACACCACACTGCACGCGGACACTTTACACCACACCACACTGCGCGCGGACACTTTAAAACCACACCACACTGCGCGCGGACACTTTAAAACCACACCACACTGCACGCGGACACTTTAAAACCACACCACACTGCGCGCGGACACTTTAAAACCACACCACACTGCACGCGGACACTTTAAAACCACACCACACTGCACGCGGACACTTTACACCACACCACACTGCGCGCGGACACTTTACACCACACCACACTGCGCACGGACACTTTAAAACCACACCACACTGCGCGCGGACACTTTACACCACACCACACTGCACGCGGACACTTTAAAACCACACCACACTGCACGCGGACACTTTACACCACACCACACTGCGCGCGGACACTTTACACCACACCACACTGCGCGCGGACACTTTAAAACCACACCACACTGCGCGCGGACACTTTAAAACCACACCACACTGCACGCGGACACTTTAAAACCACACCACACTGCGCGCGGACACTTTAAAACCACACCACACTGCACGCGGACACTTTAAAACCACACCACACTGCGCGCGGACACTTTAAAACCACACCACACTGCGCGCGGACACTTTAAAACCACACCACACTGCACGCGGACACTTTAAAACCACACCACACTGCACGCGGACACTTTACACCACACCACACTGCACGCGGACACTTTACACCACACCACACTGCACGCGGACACTTTAAAACCACACCACACTGCGCGCGGACACTTTAAAACCACACCACACTGCGCGCGGACACTTTAAAACCACACCACACTGCGCGCGGACACTTTAAAACCACACCACACTGCACGCGGACACTTTACACCACACCACACTGCGCGCGGACACTTTACACCACACCACACTGCGCGCGGACACTTTAAAACCACACCACACTGCACGCGGACACTTTAAAACCACACCACACTGCACGCGGACACTTTAAAACCACACCACACTGCACGCGGACACTTTAAAACCACACCACACTGCGCGCGGACACTTTAAGGACAATCACCAAATCACTTTAATTTGCCCTGTCAGTATCTGCTCTACACATCCATCCTTGTCTAGGATTTATGTATATACATATATTTTCTAGACTTTCTTTTTATTTATCAAATTTTTTTTAATCCTTAAATTCTATTCCTTTTTTCATGCTTAAATGTTGGACAGTCATAAAAAGCATTTCACTGCATGTTGTACTCTGTATGTATGTATGTTACAAATTAAACTTGAACTTGAACTTTTGAACGCTTTTGAGGTACTTGAAATTGATTCATCTTCAGTATGTGTGTGTGTGTGTGTGTGTGTGTGTGTTGTGTGTGTGTGTGTGTGTGTGTTTTTATGGACTTCAGTGGGTGTATAATGGATGCAATAGAG
Source organism: Silurus lanzhouensis (assembly GCA_039877035.1). NCBI lineage: Eukaryota > Metazoa > Chordata > Actinopteri > Siluriformes > Siluridae > Silurus > Silurus lanzhouensis. Next base: position 150,714 of record JBCEWE010000113.1, read on the forward strand.
ACGCTGATTGAAATAAAAAAGAAAAGAAAAGAAAAGTACCTCCTGTGAATATCTGCATTTGTTTAGAACACATTAGTTATTAATATGACATTTATATTTGTGTTGTGTTACATGACCTTTACAGAGTGTATGCAGAGTTACCATAGGAACCTTTAATAGAGCCACATTTAACTGAATGTGTGTGTGTGTGTTTATATATATATATATATATATATACAGATATATATATATATATATATATATATATATATATATATATATATATATATATATATATATATATATATACAGATATATATATACACACACACACACACACACCACATATACATATACCACTTACTAATAAGTTTTTTGAGGAAGTAAAAATAGTTCTTCTATGGTATCATATGGGCTTTTTGTTTCCCTTTTGCAGTCTCTCTTCCTTCCATCTTTCTCTAATTACAGGTGCTGCTTCAATTCATCGCTGTGAGACCAATAAATTGTTTTGCGCTAAAAGGGTGTGTACAAGAGTTTTGGTAGTTTAAATACTTGATGCTTGTTATTGAATTCTTCTTCTTCTTCTTCTTCTTCTTTCGGCTGCTCCCATTAGGGGTCGCCACAGTGGATCATCCGTCTCCATACCACCCTGTCCTCTACATCTGCCTCTTTTACACCAACTACCTGCATGTCTTCCCTCACCACATCCATGAACCTCCTTCTTGGCCTTCCTCTTTTCCTCCGACCTGGTGGCTCCATCCTCAGCATTCTTTAACCAATATAATTCATGTCCCTCCTCTGCACATGTCCAAACCATCTCAATCTCGCCTCCCTCACCTTGTCACCAAAACATCCTACATGCGCTGTCCCTCTAATAAACTCATTTCTAATCTTATCCATCCTCGTCACTCCCAACGAAAACCTCAACATCTTCAGCTCTGCTACCTCCAGCTCCACCTCCTGTCTTTTACTCAATGCCACTGTCTCTAAACCATACAACATCGCAGGTCTCACCACAGTCCTATAAACTTTCCCTTTCATTTTTGCAGATACCCTACTATCACAAATCACTCCTGTCACTCTTCTTCACCCACTCCACCCTGCCTGCACTCTTTTCTTCACTTCTCTAACACACTCTCCATTACTTTGCACTGTTGACCCCAGGTACCTGAATTCCTCCACCTTCTGAAGCTCTTCTCCCTGCAACCGCACCACTCCTCTGCCCTCCCTCTCATTCACACACATGTACTCTGTCTTACTCCTACTGACTTTCATTCCTCTTCATTCCAGCATGTACCTCCACCTCTCCAGGATCTTCTCCACCTGCTCCCTACTCTCACCACAAATCACAATATCATCCACAAACATCATAGTCCACAGAGACTCCTGTCTGACCTCGTCCTTCAACCTGTCCATCACCACTGCAAACAGGAAAGGGCTCAGAGCCGATCTTTGATGCAGTCCAGCCTCCACCCTGAACCAGTCTGTCCTACCTACTGCACACTTCACTGCCGTCACACTGTCCTCATACATGTCCTGCACCACCCTCACATACTTCTCTGACACACCTGACTTCCTCATACAATACCACAACTCCTCTCTTGGCACCCTGTCATACGCTTTCTCTAAATCCACAAATACACAATGCAATTCCTTCTGACCTTCTCTATACTTCTCCATCAACATCCTCAAAGCAAATAAGGCATCTGTGGTGCTCTTCCTCGGCATGAAACCATACTGTTGCTCACAGATGGTCACCTCTTCTCTCAGCCTGGCTTCCACTACTCTTTCCCATAACTTCATGGTGTGACTGATCAACTTAATACCCCTGTAGTTACTGCAGGTCTGCACATCATCTTTATGCTTAAAGATCAGTACCAGCACACTCCTTCTCCATTCCTCAGGCATCTTCTCACCTTCCAAAATCCTGTTAAACAATCTGGTTAAAAACTCCACTGCATCTCTCCCAAACATCTCCACGCTTCTACCGGTATGTCATCTGGTCCAACCAACTTTCCACTCTTCATCCTCTTAATCGCTGCTCTCACTTCCTCCTTACTAATCCTATCTACATCCTGCTTCACCAACTCCACATCATCCAACCTTCTCTCTCTCTGATTTTCCTCATTCATCAGCTGCTCAAAATACTCCCTCCACCTTCTCAACACACTCTCCTCACTAGTCAACACATTTCCATCTCCATCCTTTACTGCTCTAACTTGCAGCACATCCTTCCCAGCTCGGTCCCTCTGCCTGGCCAATCGGTACAAATCCTTTTCTCCTTCCTTAGTGTCCAACCTCTCATACAGCTCCTCATATGCCTTTTCCTTGGCTTTCGCCACATCCCTCTTAACCTGCTGCCGCATCTCCTTGTACTCCTGCCTACTTTTCTCATCACTCTGTCTATCCCACTTCTGTTTTGCCAACCTCTTTCTCCTTATGCTCTCCTGCACTTCCTCATTCCACCACCATGTCTCCTTGTCTTGCTTTCTATTTTCAGATGTCACACCAAGTACTTTTCTAGCTGCCTCTCTCATCACTCCTGCAGTAGTTGCCCAATCATCCAACACCTCCTTAACACCACTGAGCCTCTCTCTGACCTCTTCCCTGAACCTCACACTACACTCTTCCTCCTTCAGTTTCCACCACCTTATTCTTCTTTCAGTCCTCACTCTCCTCCTCTTCTTCTTCGCCTCCAAAACCATCCTACAGACCACCATCCTATGCTGTCTAGCTACACTGTCCCCTGCCAACACCTTACAGTCGCCAATCTCCTTCAGGTTGCATCTCCTGCATAGCACATAGTCCACCTGTGTGCACCTTCCTCCACTCTTATACGTCACCCTATGATCCTCCTTCTTCTTAAAATACGTGTTCACCACTGCCATTTCCATCCTTTTAGCAAAATCTACCACCATCTGCCCTTCCACATTCCTCTCCTTAAAACCATACCTACCCATCACCTCCTCGTCACCTCTGTTCCCTTCACCTACATGCCCATTAAAGTCCGCCCCAATCACCAATCGTTCTTTCCTAGGTACACCATCTACCACTTCATCTAATTCACTCCAGAATCTTTCCTTCTCCTCCATCTCACAGCCAACTTGTGGAGCATAGGCACTGATGACATTTATCATCATCCCTTCAACTTCCACCTTCACGATCATCACCCTATCAGAAACTCTCTTCACCTCCACTACACTCTTACTGTACTCTTCCTTCAGAATCACCCCTACACCATTTCTCTTTCCATCCACACCATGATAGAACAGTTTAAACCCACCTCCAATGTTCCTGGCCTTACTCCCTTTCCACTTGGTCTCCTGAACACACAGCATATCTACCTTTCTCCTCTCCATCATATCAGCTACTTCTCTCCCTTTACCCGTCATAGTACCAACATTTAAAGTACCAACCTGAACCTCCACTCTCCTACACTGCTCCTTTCCCTGCCGTCTCTGTAGACGTCTTCCTCCTCTCCTTTTCCTCCTTCGGCCAACAGTAGCCCAATTTCCAACGATACCTGTGGCGGTCGTTGTTAACCCGGGCCTCGACCGATCCGGTATGAAATTCTCATTTGTGATCCGCATATTTGATTTGGCACATGTTTTACGCTGGATGCCCTTCCTAACGCAACCCTCCCCATTTACCCGGGCTTGGGACCGGCACTAAGAATGCACTGGCTTGTGCCTCCCTAATGGCTGGGTTATGCTTGTTATTGAATTATCTGGTAAATTTCCCTCCTCACTGTAGACCACTAGCAGTAACCTGGTGTCTATGTCGTTTCCACACACTGTGGACAGGTGATTTGGGTGCCTCTACATTCCCTCCCGCAGTGTTCCTCTGTAGAGGAGGACTTGGGTTTGTGGCGAGTGCTACCTGTGCATGTTTGATAGGTTAGACTTACAAGTGAGCAGTTGGGGGTTGAGGGCCTTGCTCAAGGCAAGTTCAATGCCTGAACCACTGAGCTATAACACCACCAATACTGTTTACCATTATCATACCAATACCATTCACATCTGTACTGTCTGCATTCCATTGATCTAGTTGTGGTCATTGTAAATAGAGCTGTTTATTGTCATTTGTATTGCACAAAGGTGAACATAAGCATAAACAAAGCTACTACTGGGTCTTGTTTATGTTCTCTTTTTCTAGATACCATTACAAATTCCCCCCTTTAACCTGACGATAAAAGTGGAACATAACAGCATCTTTATTAAAACACAACAGTAGAGGGTGATATTGAGATCTCCCCAGCCTCGTTACAAACCAGTTTCAACAAAATAATTGCAAAGACACACCAGTTACAGACCAGTTACAACAACCTGACTATAGAGAGAGATCAGTTAAAGCCCAGTTTCAATAAATGGATACATTTGCATTAATCGTATGAGAATTTTACTATTCATTAATAAAAACATATAAAGCTAACAAACATTTTCTTTTCCTTAATCTTTTGTAGGATCTTTTGTGTGTGTGTGTGTGTGTGTGTGTGTGTGTGTGTGTGTGTGTGTGTGTGTGTGTGTGTGGTGGTGTTGGTGGTGGGTTTCTTCTATAACACTGATTTGCAAACTTATTTATTGTTCTTCCTGGTACCATTATTTATTTATTTATTTATTTTTTATTTATTTATTTATATTTTAGCATACTGCTGAATAGTTATTTTTGACTCTGCAATAAAACACACACGCTTCTAATCAATGGCTTAGGTCTGATATTTATGCCTCTGTGTTTCCCCTCATTTTCCAGTTTTTATTCTCTCTCTCTCTCTCTCTCTCTCTCTCTCTCTCTCTCTCTCTCTCTCTCTCTCCCCTTTTCTTTCCTTGCAAAAGAAATTAATGTTAATGAAGCTTCAGATTCACAGAGAATTGACTTTGTGATACAAATCAATAGAAAGGAAAAAACAACACAAGCTAATTTAGACACACACACACACACACACACACACACACACAAAATAATATATATGTATGTATATATCTATCTATATTTATATATATATATATATCTTTTTATTTATATTTACATTTATGTAGTAAATATTATTACACACACACACACACACACACACACACACACACACACACACACACACGTCTTGTTGTGCCTGGTAAGTAAAACATACAAAAAAAGTGTTTATTTGTTAAAAGAGACGGCAATAAAACACAATTACGAGCATTACTTTAGAGCACTTTGAACTTTCCATAGTCATTAGATTTACTTGCTTGTTTTTTAGTCTGTGGAAAAGAGTAGAGAGAGTGTGTGTGTGTGTGTGTGTGTGTGTGTGTGTGTGTGTGTGTGTGTGTGTGTGAGAGAGAGAGAGATATGTGGTCTGGGAGTATTAAATAGGCTGGGGAAATTTGTTGCAGTGGCCTAATAGTCTTTTTCTTCACAACTGTGAGTTGATGTGTTCTGACAGCTGTGTCTGTGCAGAAGTGAAAGCCTGTTACTGAAGCTGCAGAGAAGCTGAACTTTCTTGTCAATTTTTTTTATCCCAAATGCACAATTATTATTATTTTTAAATAAACACTTCCAGCAAATGGAAGGAGACACATAGCATGTATGTAATTTATTTTGTGCTCTTTTTTTTTTATATATAATAACTAAATTCAACAATAATAATTAGATTTAACATCAGTTTTAAACACTGTGTATTGAAATGGGTTTTGAAAGTAGTTAAAACTTTGTCATGACAGGAACCATCACGCAAAACATCACATGACCACACCCCTAACGCTGGTTACTGATGACTAGAAACCCAGGTGTTTCATATTCCTGATTATATATCAATCCATACTCCTGGAAACATTCCCACCAAATGAACACACAGAAGACAGAGTTCTTGGTTCTGCTTGTGCTTTTGTAACCCTTCCTGTATGTCACAATATTTACCCTTTTACACTCTTTTAAAAGGTGATCTCTGTTTAAAAGTGATGCTCACTTTTTGATGAGGCACTTTAAGACACCAGTGGAGAATCTGCATGGGGCAGATGTGGTTCCTTGGTATGAGTGACCTTTCAGGTAAGAAGCAAACCATTCCCAAGCTGCTCCACTGATACCGAGGCTCCTGAGGGTAGATAAGAGTCTTATGGTTGACTATGTCAAATGCTGCTGAAAGGTCCAGGAGGATGAGTACATGGAGGATGCCAGCTTAGCTGATCGAGCAGCATGTAGTTTCTCAGTGGAATGTGCTGCTTTGAAGCCAGACTGGTTTGGATCATGGAGGTTGTTCTGTGAGAAATAGACAGACAGTTGGTAAAAAATGGAAAGAAAGGTGAGAAGTGAAACCGGTCTCTAGTTGTTGATGTCTAATGGATCCAGAGCAGTTCAATATATTTTTAATATGGAAATATCCCTCACTTGCTTGAAGATAGTTGACACATGGCCAGATGTTAAGGATCTGTTGATGATCATGAAGATGAGCGGCAGGAGGTCTTGTAAGATGGTCTTAAGCATAATTGCAGGAATTAGATTCAGAGGGCAGATGGTGGAATTGCAAGATTGGATGACTTGGAGTATCTCTTTTTTTCTTTATGGCCACTCCCAGATTTTCCATGAAGGGAAAGGGGAGTTGGGAGCTTAGTGGTTAATCCATTGGACATTGGCTCAGAAGGAAATGAGTTAAAATCTCAGACACACTAAAATGATACTCCTGGGCCCCTAAGTAAGACCCTTTACCCTATAGCTGCCAAGTCGTGTAAACAAGATAAATGTAAGTTGCTCTGGATAAGAGCTGTAAATGTAAACGATGGCCAGAGTATATGGCACTTTAGCGTGTACTCTGAGGACATCGCAGTGCATGGTGGGCTGCTTGCCTTAATGACTAGTGGCAAAGTGATGAATGTGGATCACAGCTGATCAGTGATGTAAAGTTTTTCATTGAGGCATGAACTTGGGATTTGTTTGTGGTGAGTGGGAAACTGTCCAGTTTAATTCTGACTTAGTGATCCCCACAATGCACAAGTAGCAGATGGATGGAGTTGTCCTTCTGGTCAACAGTAAAAGAGGGCATTAGCCATAATGTTCTTTGAGCTGGAATCAGAAGCAATGTTAAACTTTGGTTCAAACCAGTGAAATAGCAAATCCTGCTGTTTCTGGATCCTGCTGTTTTCCAGATCCTGGGGAAAATGTTTTTTTCTCTGCAATGAAAAACCTGGTGACTGCCAGAGAGGAAGATTGCTGAATATTTCCTTTGGTCAAGTGCCTCCTGAACGTACCCCTACTTCTTCTTCTTATTCTTTCAGGGTTCTCCCATTAGGGGTCGCCGCAGTGGATCATCCGTCTCCATACCCGCTTGAACTCTACATCTGCTTCTTTCAAACCAGCTACCTGCATGTCTTCCCCCACCACATCCATAAACCTCCTCCTTGATCTTCCTCTTTTCCTCCTTTCTGGTGTCTCCATCCTCAGCATTCTCCTACTGATATACCCCATGTCCCTCCTCTGCACATGTCCAAACCATCTCAATCTCACCTTCCTCACCTTGTCTCCAAAACGTCCTACATGTGCTGTCCCTCTAATAAACTCATTTCTAATCCTGTCCATCGTCATCACTCCCAATGAACATCTCAACATCTTCAGCTCTGCTACCTCCAGCTCCACCTCCTGTCTTTTACTCAATGCCACTGTCTCTAATCCATACAACATCTCAGGTCTCACCACAGTCCTATAAACTTTCCCTTTCACTCTCACAGATACTCTTCTATCACAAATCACTCCTGCTATCACTCTTCTCCACCCACTCCACCCTGCCTGCACTCTTTTCTTCACTTCTCTAACACACTCTCCATTACTCTGCACTGTTGACCCCAGGTACCTGAACTCCTCCACCTTCTCCACCTCTTCTCCCTGCAACCACACCCCTTCACTGCCCTCCCTCTCATTCACACACATGTACTCTGTCTTACTCCTACTGACTTTCATTCCCCTTCTCTCCAGCGTGTACCTCCACCTCTCCAGGATCTTCTCCACCTGCTCCCTACTCTCACAACAAATCACAATATCATCCACAAACATCATAGTCCATGGAGACTCCTGTCTGACCTCGTCCATCAACCTGTTCATCACCACTGCAAACAGGAAAGGGCTCAGAGCCGATCCTTGATGCAGTCCAGCCTCCACCTTGAACCAGTCTGTCATTCCTACTGCACACTTCACTGCTGTCACACTGTCCTCATACATGTCCTGCACCACCCTCACATACTTCTCTGACACACCAGACTTCCTCATACAGTACCACAACTCCTCTCTCCACCCTGTCGTATGCTTTCTCTAAATCCACAAACACACAATGCAACTCCTTCTGACCTTCTCTATATTTCTCCAGCAACATTTTCAAAGAGAATAATGTGTCTGTGGTGATCTTCCTTGGCATGATTTGCTCACAGATGGTCACCTCTTCTCTCAGCCTGGCTTCCACTACTCCTTCCCTCTATCTTCATAGTGTGACCGATCAACTTTATTCCCCTTTGTACTCCCAGTTTCCACCATCTTATTCTTCTCTTAGGCCTCAATCTCCAACTATTTTTCTTCCAAAACCATACTACAGACCACCATCCGATGCTCTCTAGCTACAGTGTCACCTGTGTGCACCTTCCTCCACTCTTATATGTCACCATATGATCCTCCTTCTTCTTAAAATAAGTGTTCACCACTTCCATTTCCATCCTTTTAGCAAAATCTACCACCATCTGCCCTTCCACATTCCTCTCCTTAAAACCATACCTACCATCACCTTCTCATTACCTCTGTTCCCTTCACCTACATGCCCATTAAAGTCTGCACCAATCACCAATCTTTCATTCCTAGGTTCACCTTCTACCACTTCATCTAATTCACTCCAGAATCTTTCCTTCTCCTCCATCTCACAACCCACTTGTGGAGCATAGGCACTGATGACATTTATCATCATCCCTTCAACTTCCAGCTTCACGATCATCACTCTATCAGAAACTCTCTTCACCTCCACTACACTCTTACTGTACTCTTCCTTCAGAATCCCCCCTACACCATTTCTCTTTCCATCCACACCATGATAGAACAGTTTAAACTCCTCCAATGTTCCTGCTCTTACTCCCTTTCCACTTGGTCTCCTGAACACACAACATCTCTACCTTTCTCCTCTCCATCATATCAGCTCCCTCTCTCCCTTTACCAGTCATAGTACCAACATTTAAAGTACCAACCCGAACCTCCACTCTCCTCCACTTCTCCTTTCCCTGCTGCTGTCTGTAGACGTCTTCCTCCTCTCCTTCTCCTCCTTCAGCCAACAGCAGCACAATTTACACCGGTACCCTCTTGTTAATGATACCTGTGGTGGTTGTTGGTAACCCGGGCCTCAACTGATCCGGTATGAAATTCTGATTTGTGATCCACATATTAGATTTTAGATATTTGTTGTTTTATGCTGGATGACCTTCATAACACAAACCTCCACATTTACCCAGGCTTGGGACCGGCACTGAGAGTGACCTAACACTAATGGCTGAGTTGCAATTCTGTTATTACTCTGTAAAAAATATTCTTCTCAACAGGAGACTTATAGGAATGAATAGACTCTTTTGGATCTCCAGATCTGCTTCAGGTTATGCCTCCTGATGTGCTATGAAATCTCTAAACCACTGGCATTTTTCTCAGGTTGGAGCATTACCCAGGATAAAGGGGCTGATGGATGATTTAGCTGGGGGTTTTTTTCTTCAGGGTTTGGAGTTGATATGAGCCATGAATGAGATTTTTGGATGAAGTGTGTGAGACTCAGGACAGGAGCACTCAGGTAAAGTATTCGCTGAGCACTTGTGGGTTACAGACATGGGGATAAAGACACTTTCTGTTAGTCTCCAGGAATCAAATAATCAATACTACAATAGAAATTACAGCATGCTATCAAATATGATATCACAGGAAGTCTAGAACTCTGTAAGAATTCCTTTTACTATAACAAAGATGCTCAACAAGTTTTGAAAAGAAAACATCCAGGACACGTTCCAGAACACTGGGAGGCGCTGTATTGCTGTACAGGGGGACTATTTTGAAGGTGATCGTGTGGAAATGTAGATAAATAAAGTACTTTCCTGTAAACAGGTTGGATTTCACCTCGTATGGTGCGTATGGTGCTGATTGGATGATTAGAAACCTCTATAAGTTCAGGTGTAGTGGTGTTCCTATTAGTGTACAATATTATCTATAAATCTTTAGATGAGTTGTAAGTAAAGACCAGGAACAGATAAAGAACTTTATGGATAACAAAATTAATGGCAGAAGGAATTTCTCAAGGAGTGAAAAACTCAACAATGATGGAACTGTAATGAATGGACATTCGGTGTTGAGAAGTTTACTGTTAGTTGTGAATTACGGTTATGATGATGATGATGGTGATGATGATGCCTAAAGAGTCGACTCACTGCTGAATCAAATCATCTGATCTGACTTACTGATAAAATCCTGCATTCAGTGCACTCAAGAAGAAACTTGTGTAAAAAAGCACAGAATCGGAGAAGACAAAAACAGAAATTCAGCTGTGGGAACATTAACAGATGCCCACTCGTTACTGCAGAAGACTGAATCAGTAGGAACTTCTGCATTCTCTAAAAGGCAGTTTTTTTTTTCTTGTCTTTCATAAAGATAATAAAGTAGCACCTAAATCACACTCAAAACATCGAAAATTGTCTTTTAAACAACTCAAATATATGAATGTTTTAATATTAAAGCTGGATGTAAATAAAATCCTGGTAGAAGAAGAACACATGGATGTGTTGTGTTGAGATCAGTCTTCGAAGTAACACAATTCTGTACAAGACAACAAGCTCTTTAATCCAGTGCAGTACACAAACTTCTTCACTGAGGACTAAAGTGAGAAAGTATTTTCAACTCTAAAGTAAAAGACTGTAATAATAAAGAGAAATCTCTCCAATACTTTCCCCAATATTCCAAGAAAACTTTATTTTAAAGCAGAATCTCCACATCCAAACCTCATGAATTCAAATTCATTCAATTCCGTTTTATTTCTGGAGAACTTTAAACAATGGGTATTGTCTCAAATCAGCTTTGTACAGATAAAAGAGGTAATAAAAGAATGTATAAGTTTGTTCCTTATAATTTTATACCTGATTAGTGAGTCAGTAGTGACTGAAAACTCCTCAGACTTAATGAGTAAGAACCCTTAAGAGGAACTTCATGGATCTTTATTACCCCCACAGCCCCTCAACCACCCCCTAACCACACCACCCCCTCAACCCCCCCCCCTTAACCACCCTCTAACCACACCACCCCCCTCAACCACCCCCTAACCACACCACACGACTCCCCTCAACCACCCCCTAACCACACCACCCCCTCAACCACACCCTAACCACACTACCCCCTCAACCACACCCTAACCACACCACCCTCTCAACCACCCCCTAACCACACTACCCCTCAACCACCACCCCTCAACCACCCCCTAAACACACTATCCCCCTCAACCACTCCCCTCAACTACCGCCTAACCACACCACCCCCTCAAACACCCCCTAACCACACTACCCCCCTCAACCACCCTCTAAGCATACCACCCCCCTCAACCACCCCTAACCACACCACCCCCTCAACCACCCCCCCCCCCTTAACCACCCTCTAACCACACCACCCCCTCAACCACCCCTAACCACACCACACGACTCCCCTCAACCACCCCCTAACCACACCACCCCCTCAACCACCCCCTAACCACACTACCCCCCTCAACCACACCCTAACCACACTACCCCCCTCAACCACACCCTAACCACACCACCCCTCTCAACCACCCCCTAACCACACTACCCCCTCAACCACCACCCCTCAACCACCCCCTAAACACACTATCCCCCTCAACCACTCCCCCTCAACTACCGCCTAACCACACCACCCCCTCAACCACCCCCTAACCACACTACCCCCTCAACCACCCTCTAAGCATACCACCCCCTCAACCACCCCCTAACCACACCACCCCCCTCAACCAGAGAAACTTGCAGAGTGCATAACCCATGATTATTAAAAAGACTTAACCAACCCCTAACCACACCACCCCCCTCAACCACCCCCTAACCACACTACCCCCCCTCAACCACCCTCTAAGCACACCACCCCCCTCAATCACCCCTAACCACACTACCCCCTCAACCACCACCCCCTAACCACACCACCCCCTCAACCACACCCTAACCACACTACCCCTCAACCACCACCCCTCAACCACCCCCTAACCACACCACCCCCCTCAACCACACCCTAACCACACTACCCCCTCAACCACCACCCCTCAACCACCCCCTAACCACACCCCCCTCTCAACCACACCCTAACCACACTACCCCTCAACCACTCCCTAACCACACCACCCCCCTCAACCACCCTCTAAGCACACCACCCCCCTCAACCAGAGAAACTTGCAGAGTGCATAACCCATGATTATTAAAAAGGAAATCTCTTGTTGAAAAATTATGTTTTTATGAAGATCGTGGTCATTAACTGCACTTTCAGAGAGTTCTTTCTCAGCGAGTAATTTTTGTTCCTTTTCTGAAAAGATTTTGTTCAGTATTTCTGCCATAAATGTAACTCAATACACAAAAGCTTGACTTTTTTCTCTCTGAGAAATAGAAAACGTTCACTTCAGCACAACTGTTTAACAGCATAGAAATCGAGGTAGAATGTGATCACTATGAGAGGAACGACACAAGAACCTAATGACCTTCTGAGATGAGAAGATTAAACCAACGGAGCAGCACATCATGCACTGAACTACACTCCATCCAATGCTCAATCGCTGCTCAACTGGTCCGAACATCTCACTGTACAAGGAAGATATGCTTCCTGTTCTGCTATCCAACTTCTACTTATAACTGTCAGGGACTGACCGGTAGGAGACAAATGCAGGACACAGACAGGGGGCAGAGTCCTTAACCCAGAACCAGCAAACAGGTTAATACAGGACAGAAGCAAAATCACTAACCAAAAAAAACACAGTCAAAAGATCAAAAAGTCAACTAACAGATGGGCACAGAGCAGGAGGAATCAGAGTCTGAAATATAGAGTTCAAGCATCCATAAAACCAGCAAACCGAGCAACAGGGGATAAGCAGAACCCGAGTCTGATAAACCAGTCCGATAATTCAAAACCCGAAACCCATGTAAGGTGGCGAGATGAGTCTCAGGCCATGTTCACACTTTCAAACAAAAATCTGTTTTTCTCTGGGTTTTGGCTTCTGCTGTTTACAAATGTATCTGTTTTAATGCAGACGGCTTCAGGAATGCTGAAAACCATTAAGACCCTCTGACAGCAAGTGTTGATTGATGGCATCCTTAAATAGTGAGTGGAAGAAACAAAATGGCTGCCGACCTGGACGTGCTAGACTAAGATGGCTGCCACCCTGGAAGCGGGGCTCGTGACCCGGAAGATCCTGACAATAACTTGTTGGAACAGTTAAATCTTCAAACAATGGCTAAAGTTCTACTGCTTCCACAGGGTCTTAAATTAGCATTTCTTCATGAAAAAATGCTTTCAACCAATTTTCCCCATCAGAGCTGTTATTTTTACTCTCACGGTGTATTTATTGATAGAGACTGTGGATAAGGAGGTACATGTAAAAACAGATCGATCAGATATAAAGTGAGGAACAGTAAGAAGTTTGAAAGTGTTTCTAACATATTCCAGACTGATTGTGACTCCCACTACATCCAGCACTGATTCGGATTCCTTTCAGCCTTACCCAGAATGCTCTGCAGCAATTCAGCGATACGGATGACAACGTCTCTGTGGGCTTTTATGTGCCACCTGTAGAGTCCAGGTGCAGCAGCATATCCATTTTCCAGCTTATTAAATATGTAAATGAGGCCAAAAGGTCTGAAAGCGAACAGGAGTGTGTGATTTTCTGTTCGAATGAAGCGTGCACCATCTCACTCCACCGTCACTATGGATTCGTCTTGCTGTATTGCGAGATGCTCCTCATGCATTTGCTTCTTCAGAAGGTCTGATGAATTCTCTGGAACAGCAGCTCTGACAGTATATTAATGTGCTCGTTCGGATATAGTTTCCATGGTAACGGCTGGTTTACAACGCTAAAAGATGGACGAGGTGAATTTTTCTTAAAGCAAACAAACATTTATTTATGCACCGTGTCCCTAACCCTATAACTATCAGAGGTAACGCTGTAAATTCAGGACTTCTTTGAGGTTTCGAGAGAACGAGAGAAGAGAGAGAGAATGAGAGAAAAGAGAGAATAGAGAGAATGAGAGAAAAGAGTTAACGAGAGAATAGAGAGAATGGAGTATGAGAGAATGAGAGAAATGAAAGAAAAGAGAGAATAGAGTTAACGAGAGAATAAAAAGAAACAGAGAATAGATCGAATAAAGAGAAAGAGAGAAAGCCTGGTGAGAGAATTAGTGTATATAACTGCTATTATTTAGAATGTAGTTTTAAATGTAAAAATGAAGGCGTGTTGTTCTTTATATCGTTTAGATAAAGACAGTAAAAGCTCAAGCAAAAATGAAAAACTGGGGCTTTTACTCTGTTCTTAAGAAAAAAAAGCAGAAGGAGGAATTAGATCATTAAAATTATTTACCAGCTCTGGAGCTCCTCCACTTCATTCTGCCTTCGACCCGTAAAACAAAACCCGAGTGAGATTTAAATATTTACAAAGAAATTTTCTGAACTGTTGGAGTTCACATGATGAAATTCCAGCTGGAGGACATTGTGAAATCTCAGTCCTGCACTGATGAACCTGAGCTCCAGGTGGCTGTCACCTGGTCATATTAATATTCATCTCTCATCCACTCCTGAGCATATGCCTCTGTTCATGCTGTCAGGAGATCTGAATCCTGACCATCTGCCATCATTTACTCGCCATTAAAATGCAGCTCCTGGAGGACTGTAAGGTGGAAATGCCTTCGGAGAGCAAACAAAGGTGACCAACATTATCTCCTGGAGATCAGGGGGAAGTAACCAGTGAAAGAAGAACTGAGGCTTTAAAGTCCAAAGTTCTATCACAAGACTGGTTCTTCTGCACTCCAAAGCCCCAAGATCTTTTGCCCTGCCCTAAAACTCACCCTTTCTTCATTAAACATCAGTCTTTACATAAGGGAACGTTCCTGGTGTTCAGAGTCGGGTTCTGAGGATGTTCTGTCCTTCACTCACAGAATAATCATTTGGTGAAACTCATACCTCCAGAGGTTGCCAAATCATTCTTAGATAGAGTTTTCAGAGAAGGGGTTCTCCAACATGATCTACAGCAGACCAGCACAAAGATCTGAAGGAGAAGAAGGCCTCATGAAGAAAACATGAATGCATGAAGAAAACCTGGATGTTCTGTAGTTCAACCACATATGAAATGCAGAAGGCTTCTATACTTTACAATAAAAACTGAAATGTTTTACAAATAGAAACAATGATAAATATAGAAATTAAATATAAAATACATATAAAATAGAATTGCAATAAAAATGACTTATTTACATACAGAATTTCCACATGTGAGCGTGAGCTTTATTTCGATATTTACATGTGTTGATGAAGATCTCCGTATCTCCATCCTTTTGTTCATGTCTGTCTTTAATTCCCGCTCTGATTTACGGGTGTACTGTATATCTGTAAGTCGTCAGTATTGGAATCCATATGCGGTTTAATGATGTAAATACAGGAAACGAAAGCAGAGTTGAGAAAACAGGCCAGTGTCCGATACACTATGAAGTCATTCAGGGAGGTAAAACCATAAAGAGCAAAACGTGAGCTGAAGGAGAGAAAACAGGGCAAAGCACAAAAGGTGTATAAACATGAGAAGTCTTTGTATGGTGCAGGAAACTTACATGATACATAGTTAAAGTCTGTAAACAGGAAACATTCGTATAATCCGGAAGTGTTCAGAACTCTGATGATGGTTCCCTCTGGTGGCGTGGTGAGGACATTACCCCTGGGAGCGTTACAGTATCGCGCACACACTGTTTTTATGAAGTATTGTGTTCAGGCAGCAAGTCTCTGTTTATTGTATTATTGTTTTAATTCTTCGGTTTCATCTTTGTCCTTAATCACACTATTTGCTAATCACATTGACCTCATATGCCTCATGTTCCTGCCTTTCTATAATATAAGGAACACTACATCCTTCACTCTGCTCACACCCAGACCTGGTCTGCTCACAGTCTGCATACATTCTCATTCTTTTGTTCTTTCATGAGTTGATTTGGAATTTGGTTCCTCTCAAAACGTTTGAGCGTTTCCTCACCTCTTTATATCTGCACACATCTGTAAAGCTGAATCGATTTTTTCACATTGAACTCTTTTTAATTTTTTTTAAGTGAAATATCTCTCACTCTGATCGTGTTGCAGCAGTGCAGCTCCTGTGTCAGGAACATCACCCTCATCCTCCTCTCGATTTCCTCTCTGTGTGATATCACCTGTTCAGCCTGAAGGAAGAAATCAGCATGGATGGAACCGAACTGAAGGAAACAGCCACAAACACCAGCGTTCATCTTCACCGCTGTGTTTCGAGGTGCTAGAGATCAGGCCTGCTGTGAGCAGATCTTCCTGAACATCGAGAAGTAAAAGAGAAAAGTATATAAAAACAGCTATAAAAAACAGCAGGTTAAGCAGGAGGTCTGGAGATAAAGAGGGATCATTTGTATAATAAAAACAAAGAGGAAAAAGAAGTGGATCTGATCATTAGAATCTGTTACTGGGTTAATGATAGATGTTTAATTTATGACTTTAGGCCGTCACTAAAACTGTATGATTTTACTCATTTTTCTCAAAACCAAGCTGACCTGGTTATAAATTCGTCCTCCTGGCATTTTCTGCTGAGGCTCAGCAGTAGTCATGAAAGAGGACACGAATATAATAAAAACAGCTCTTTACATATTCATTCTTCTTCCCTACATTCCTAATGTGCTCTATTTTCTCGTCGAGATAATAAAGAAGTGAAGAGCATGCAGATACATGAACATACATTTCTGAACAACTTTATATAGAGAAAATAATACCAGCAGGCGAACTGTTTGATACCTCAGCTGTGAGGTGTGTAAGAGTCAGTAATCTGTACTGGATGTTTGTTTCGTTCTGCAGCACAGAAATCAGAAGAATCAGAACAGAAGAAACTGATAGTTGTGATGGATTTGTTGCATTTCCATTTCAGCTTGCAGACAGAAAGAAAAGTCTAAACATGATGAACTGAAAGGTTCTGGTATAAGGCGTGTGTCTGGAATGAAATAAAATAAAAACATGTCAGAAAAATACCCAATACTTCGCCTGCAATATCACAGGAGTTGTTTATTCTATGGAGCGGAATATCTCGAGAAAAGCACCAGGAGACTGACGGATCATTTTGTTGAAAACATCGTGGCATTGGATTGAAAAGTTTCCTTTCTTTTACTCTCTCTGTGTGTGTGTGTGTCAAGGGTTGTATTTGTATGTGTGTGTGGGGGGGTGTATATGTGTGTGTGTGTGTGTGTGTGTGTGTGTGTGTTTCAAGGGTTGTATATGTATGTGTCTGTATATGTGGGGGGGGGGGTGTATATATGTTTGTGTGTGTGTGTGTGTGTGTCTGTGGTGGGGGGGGGGTGTTATATATGTGTGTGTGTGTGTGTGTGTGTGTGTGTATGTGTGTCAAGGGTTGTATATGTATGTGTCTGTATATGTGGGGGGGGGTGTATATATGTTTGTGTGTGTGTGTGTGTGTGTCTGTGTCTGTGTGTTGGCAGGGTGGGAGTTGTATATGTGTGTTTGTGTGTGTGTGTGTGTGGGGGGGTGTATACGTGTGTGTGTGTGTGGGGGGGGGGGGGGGATCTCTGGTAAAGTGAGCAGAAAGCCTAAATGCTGGAAATAATTGAAGCTGCCATGTTCGTGAGAGACAAGCTGCCATATTGCCTCAGTATGCCCAAATAAACACCATGCAGAGGAATCATGCGTAATTTATTAATGTGCAGTCACTCTTTATTTCCATCCGAGCAGAAACCAGACTCCATGCTGAGCCTGAGACTCAAACTGTGCCACATACCACTGAATCCAAAAAAGCCAATTATACATCCAGAATGCCAACATTACGTCAACAATAGGATTTAAACCGAAAACTGAAACCTGACGATTTTCATTGCGATATTTACTGAGATCAAATCACGAGAATCAAAATGAGTTTATTCCACTAAATAAATTACACCTGTGAAGTGGTGTAGTGTGGAGTGGTGGAGTGTGGTGTGGAGTGGTGGAGTGGTGTAGTGTGGTGTGGTGGAATGTGTAGTGGTGTAGTGTGGAGTGGTGTAGTGTGGTGTGGAGTGGTGGAGTGGTGTAGTGTGGTGTGGTGGAATGTGGAGTGGTGTAGTGTGGTGGAATGGTGTGGTGGAGTGTGCAGTGGTGGAGTGTGTGTGGCGTAGCATGATGTAGTGTGGAGTGATGTTGTGTACTGTGATGTAGTGAGAAGTGGTGTAATGTGGTGTATTGTGGAGTGGTGTAGTGTGGAGGAGTGGTGTGTAGTAGTGTGGTGTAATGTGGAGTGGTGTGGTGGGGTGGTGGAGTGGTGTTGTGTTGTGGAGTGGTGTAGTGTGGAGTGGTGTAGTGTGGTGGAATGTGGAGTGGTGGAGTGTGTGTGGCGTAGCATGATGTAGTGTGGAGTGATGTTGTGTACTGTGATGTAGTGTGGAGTGGTTTGGAGTGGTGTAGTGTGGAGCGGTGTTGTGGAGTGGTGTAGTGTGGAGGAGTGGTGTGTAGTAGTGTGGTGTAATGTGGAGTGGTGTGGTGGGGTGGTGGAGTGGTGTTGTGTTGTGGAGTGGTGTAGTGTGGAGCGGTGTGGTGGAGTGGAGTGGTGTGGTGTGGTGTAGTGTGAAATGGTGTAGTGTAGTAGAGTGGTGTAGTGTGGAATGGTGTAGTGTGGAGTGGTGTGGTGTAGTGTGGTGTGGTGTAGTGTGGACTGGTGTGGTGTGGTGGAGTTGTGTAGCGTGGTGTGGTGGAGTGTTGAGTGGTGTGGTGTAGTGTGGAGCGGTGTAGTGTGGAGCGGTGTGGTGAAGTGGAGTTGTGTAGTGTGGTGGAGTGGTGTGGTGTAGTGTGGTGTGGCATGGTGTAGTGTGGTGCAGTGGTGTTGTGTGGAATGGTGTGGTGTAGTGTGGAGTGGTGGAGCAGTGTAGGTTGGTGTGGTGGAGTGTGGAATGGTGTGGTCCAATGTGGAGTGGTTTAGTGTGGAGCGGTGTGGTGGAGTGGAGTTGTGTAGTGTGGTGCAGTGGTGTTGTGTGGAATGGTGTAGTGTAGTGTGGAGTAGTGGAGTGGTGTAGTGTGGTGTGGTGTGGTGGAGTGTCGAGTGGTGTGGTGTAGTGGAGTTGTGTAGTGTGGTGTGGTGGAGTGGTGTGGTGTAGTGTGAAGTCGTGTAGTGTGGTGTGGCATGGTGTAGTGTGGAGTGGTGGAGTGTGGAGTGGTGTGGTGTAGTGTGGTGTGGTGGAGTGTCGAGTGGTGTGGCGTAGTGGAATTGTGTAGTGTGATGTGGTGTAGTGTGGAGTGGTGTGATGTAGTGTGGAGTGGTGTGGTGAAGCTGTGTAGTGTGGTGGGGTGGAGTGGTGTGGTTGAGTGGTGTTGTGGGGTGGTGATGGTACAGCCGGTAGGCAAACATCCCGTAACATCTAGAGACGTACCAGTGCCAATTGGATCCCACTACATGTGTGGAGTTTTGACATTGGACCCCCTGGAGTGTTTAAAGGCTCTGTCATGGAGAAGCTGATGCTGGATCTGTGATGATCACAAATGTTGAGCTTTTTTATGAGTTGCTCAGTAGCTCCTAGTTTTATAACCATAAAGACTGTAGAAGACTGTAGAAAGAACATTTACTTATAATCTTATACTCCAGTGCTCATGTTAGTTCTCACTCTCCAGTGTTCTGTATTGTTGAAAGATTTATGATCAAACTCTTGATGTCACCCAAATGAGGATGGGTTTCCCTTTTGAGTCTGGTTCCTCTCAAGGTTTCTTCCTCATAACATCTAAGGGAGTTTTTCTTTGCCACAGTTGCCACGGCTGCTCATCAGGGATAAACACACACCATTCACCTTCACTGTTGATTTGTGTAAAGCTGCTTTGAGACAATGTCTGTTGTGAAAAGCGCTATACAAATAAACCTGACTTGACTTGACTTGTGTTGTGGATTGGTGTAGTGTCGAGTGGTGTGGCGAAATGGTGTAGTGTGTAGTGGTGTAGTGTGGTGGAGTGGTGCAATGTGGAGTGGTGTGGTAAAGTGGTGTAGTGTGAAGTGGTGTTGTGTGGTGTAGTGGTGTAGTGTGGAGTGGTGTAGTTTGGAGTGGTGTAGTGTGTACAGGAGAAAGACACGCCAGCCGGTGAGTGCACTCAGGCAGCGAGACGACCGGACACCGGGGAAAGCGTCCCAAACCGTGAGACTGTAGGGGATCCCCGGTGTGAGCACTGGAAAGGAAAACGAAAGAGAATAAAGAACGCTCTGCTTGGTTAAGTTTAGCTTGTCTCTTTCTTCCAGTGCAGAACCAGTGAGTGTGTTGCAATCAGATTCTTTTCCAGAACAAGATCTTTTAATTCTGAAGATTGAAAAAAATTAGTGTAGTGTAGCCAGAGACAATCGAGGAGAAACAGAAATGATTTGTTTTCCTCTTAGCTGAGGGTTTCATGGTGGTGGCACAGTCACATCCTACATTTGTAAAGTGAAAACCTCAAAAAGCTTTTTAAAGAAAACAGAACCAATTTGTTCATCTAGAGAAAGTGCTTGGCAGTGAGACTTACATGCTTCATAGAAAGGTAGATTTGGTCTACAGCAGCAGTTGAAGGATCCTGCTTACAGCAGTGAAATACAGGCTGAGTAAGCAGATGTTCCTCTGCCAGGCTGAAAGCCAAAATTTCTCTCCAGGTCAACGCTCCAATGTTTCTCACTGACATTGTTCTGGCTGCGGCTTCAGATGAGGAAATGCCAAATGTGAGCAAATTTATTGCCACACATCAGAAGGGTTTTTACAAAGCAGTCCAAATAAAATAAAAAAGTGGCTTTGGCAGGAGAAAAGGTCTGCAGATGGTTGGTTGAGAAAACCTCAGAACCAGATATTACTTATGGACTCACAGCACCAGCTTTAAATACAAACACAAGGAGATTATTGAAATGAACCAAGATGGAGATGAAGGTGGAAGTCAGGTCTTGTCAGAGTTGTCAGGTCTAAGTTTCATTCTCCACGGTATGTAGACTGCTGGACGTATGCCCAGGCCTTCACTACCATTACATATGTTAGTAATGTAGTTTGAGTTTATCTCCAGGTTGAAGAAAGAAATACTTCAACAGCAATTTAACATCTAACAGAGCAAAATGTTTTTAAGAGTGTTTTTAATTCAGATCATAGATTTAACGAGATATGAAATAATTTTTGGAATGAGGAGGAGAGAAAAATTCACCAAAATCTGAGGAAATAATACAATTACACAATATCTAGGACCTGCTTGTACAATCCCATGAGATTAAAAAAAATTCCACACCATTTACAATGAACTTTAATAGAACACAGAAAATTCTTAGAACGCTCATTCCTCTGCTCATAGAACATCTCAAACAGTTTAGAAGCAGATGTTTTCTACCTCTTTAAAAGGCGAAGCTTGTCTTGCTACTTTTTTAATGGATGGAGTGAAGAGTTGAGGAGCTGACAAA
This sequence comes from Silurus lanzhouensis, assembly GCA_039877035.1. Lineage (NCBI taxonomy): Eukaryota > Metazoa > Chordata > Actinopteri > Siluriformes > Siluridae > Silurus > Silurus lanzhouensis. Next base: position 172,333 of record JBCEWE010000113.1, read on the forward strand.
CTAAAAAAATGACCTTCTTGACTTGAGCCAATTAACCTAAACAAGGTTAATTCAGTGGGACATGTAGAAATTTGTATGATTATTGTGTCTCTGACTAGCGTAAGAGAAAGAGAGTTCATTAAACACTGGAGTGTATGAAAATGGGATTCAAAATGAAACACTTTTTTTTTTCTATCTCTGAATTTTTAGCAGCTCTGTGATGGAATTGTAATTTTAGCACTGCGAGGTTAGCCCAGGGTTAGGGATGGATGATGATGATGTCTTTACCCTTAGAGCTGAGAGATTTCCCTCTGGTTTCTTTCATTTATTCTTAATGAGACCCTACCTCTGGATGGAGTTCTCATCAAATGGAGACTGGAGATGGTTCCACATAAACAGCCAAAAGATTTATGAAGTTCCTTGAGGAACTTTGGGGAAGGATTTGGACTGGAATTAATATCAACGGTCTGCTCCAGTTTTTACCACTTTTTCTCTGTTAAATTGCTTTGAGACAATGTTCATTGTTAAACATGGATGTATGTTAAACAATGTTTATTGTTGTTCGGGGATTGTGCATCCTTTTAAACATCTTTAATTTTCACAAATATGTTCAAATGATTTAATGAGCTGTAACTCACTGCATCTGTATATAATCCTCACTGCAGATGTTAAAACAAAGCCGTGATAAACCTCCTGATAAAGGTCAAGCTCTGTCTCTTATTTAGGAAACTGATCTTATTTGGAAGCAAGTAAAGTACATGGCTGTGGTTCTTTCACAGAAAAATTGGTGTTCAAGTCAAGTCAAGTCAAGTCAAGTCAAGTTTATTTCTATAGCGCTTTTCACAACAGACATTGTCTCAAAGCAGCTTTATACAAATCAACAGTGATGGTGAATGGTGTGAATTTGTCCCTGATGAGCAGCCGTGGCGACTGTGGCAAGAAAAAACTACCTTAGATGTTATGAGAAAGAAACCTTGAGAGGAACCAGACTCAAAAGGGAAACCCATCCTCATCTGGGTGACATCAAGAGTTTGATCATAAATCTTTCAACAATACAGAACACTGGAGAGTGAGAACTAACATGAGCACTGGAGTATAAGATTATAAGTGATGTTCTTTCTGCAGTCTTATACAGTCTATATGGTTAGTAGCTCCTAGTTTTATGAGCTCAGCATTTGTGATCATCACAGATCCAGCATCAGCTTCTCCATGCCAGAGCCTTTAAACACTCCAGGAGGTCCAATGTCAAAACTCCACACATGTAGCGGGATCCAAATGGCACTGGTACGTCTCTAGATGGTTCGGGATGTTTGCGAGTTCGGCATCAACTTCTTCAAAGGTTCGTAATCATCACGAGGTGGGAGGTGACTGAAGCTGGCCAAACCTCAGGGTGTCTCGGGATGGGGAGAGAAAGAGAAGCAGTGGAGAGGAATTAGCGTAGCTGCTGTTCATGATATTAACAGCACAAGTTAATAATGTGCATGTGATCAGATGTTCTGGAGCACAAGGTTATGATGTGATGTGTGTTATGTTTAGGCTTTGCTAAAAAGATATGTTTTTAATCTACACTTAAACTGGGTGAGTGTGTCTGAGCCCCGAACACCGTCAGGAAGACTATTCCAGAGTTTAGGAGCTAAATGTGAAAATGCTCTACCACCTTTAGTGAACTTTGCTATTCTAGGAACTACTAGAAGCCCAGAGTTTTGAGATCTCAGGGAGCGTGGCGGATTGTAGCGTGTTAAAAGACTGGATAGATACATGGGAGTCAAACCATTTAGTGCTTTATAAGTGAGAAGTAATAGTTTGTAGTCTATTCGAAACTTAACAGGAAGCCAATGTATGGACGATAAGATCGGGGTTATGTGATCATAGTTTCTTGACCTTGTAAGAACTCTGGCTGCTGCATTCTGAACTAACTGAAGCTTGTTTATTAATGACGCAGGACATCCACCTAGTAACGCATTACAGTAGTCTATTCTGGAGGTCATAAACGCATGGACGAGCTTCTCTGCATCAGATATAGACAACATGTTTCTTAACTTAGAAATATTTCTAAGGTGAAAGAAGGCTGTTTTTGTAACTTGGTTGATATGATATTTAAAAGACAAGTTGCTGTCTAAAATAACTCCCAGGTCTTTTACCGTTGAACTAGTGGTTACAGAACATCCGTCTAAATGCAGGTTGAGATGCTGGAGCGATTGTATACTAGTTTTTGGGCCAATGAGCAAAATCTCCATCTTATCAGAATTTAAAAGTAGAAAGTTATGAGTCATCCAATCTCTTATTTCCTTAACACACTCAGTTATCCGGGTTAATTGAGCTATATCGCCTGGTTTAGATGAGATATATAGCTGAGTATCATCAGCATAACAATGGAAGCTAATTCCATGTTCAGAGAGAAATTGCTGCCGATGGAGGAATTGAAATATCTTGCCATCTTATTAACGAGTGATACACTCAGGCCACGCCCACTGTTAAACTCCAGAAAGTCTACAATGATGCAAGAGCAACTATAACCTTTAACCAAGATTATAGTGCGGATAGTGCTGCTGATAGGGGTGAGGAGATGGAAGGACTGATACATTTTTTAAGACACAACACACACACACACACATGCTCTAAAATAAGCACTATAAACTGTTGCTTAACTGGCCTATGTTTTATGTACAGTATTTATTATGATTCAGTTAGTCCCCAAATTGTGGTAGTTTGACTTACGATTTTTAGATCTTACGATGACGATAGCGATGCAACCAAAGAAATTTTTTTTTTCTTCACACAACAGGCAAACGTAGCAGCGTATAAGTAATACATCACTTTGGGATGCTGCCAGGATGTATGTGTCTCCCGCCTTACCCTCACTAGCGGTCTTGGTTTTGGTGATTCAAAGCCCAGTTTTGACTCTTGTTTCTCTCCTTTTTATCGCTGTCTCTGGGTACACTGTACCCGCTTCAGTTAGTCCAGAATGCAGCAGCCAGAGTTCTTACAAGATCAAGAAAATATGATCACATAACCCCGATCTTATCGTCCCTACACTGGCTTCCTGTTAAGTTTCGAATAGACTAAAAAAACTACTGCTACTCACTTATAAAGCACTAAATGGTTTGGCTCCCATGTATCTATCCAGTCTTTTAACACGCAACAATCCGCCACGCTCCCTTAAATCTCAAAACTCTAGGCTTTTAGTAGTTCCTAGAATAGCAAAGTCCACTAAAGGTGGTAGAGCATTTTCACATTTAGCTCCTAAACTCTGGAACAGTCTTCCTGACAGTGTTCGGGGCTCAGACACACTCTCCCAGTTTAAGTGTAGATTAAAAACATATCTTTTTAGCAAAGCCTACACATAACACACATCACATCATAACCTTGTGCTCCAGAACATCTGATCACATCACATTATCAACTTGTGCTGTTAATATCATGAACAGCAGCTACGCTAATTCCTCTCCACTGCTTCTCTTTCTCTCCCCATCCCGAGACACCCTGAGGTTTGGCCAGCTCCAGTCACCTCCCACCATTTTGATGATTACGGACCTTTGAAGAAGTAGATGCCAAACTCGCAAACATCCCGAACCATCTAGAGACGTACCAGTGCCATTTGGATCCTGCTACATGTGTGGAGTTTGACATTGGACCTCCTGGAGTGTTTAAAGGCTCTGGCATGAAGAAGCTGATGCTGGATCTGTGATGATCACAAATGCTGAGCTCATAAAACTAGGAGCTACTAACTATATAGACTGTTTAAAACTGTAGAAAGAACATCACGTATAATCTTATACTCCAGTACTCATGTTAGTTCTCACGCTCCAGTGTTCTGTACTGTTGAAAGATTTATGATCAAACTCTTGATGTCACCCAAATGAGGATGGGTTTCCCTTTTGAGTCTGGTTCCTTTTAAGGTTTCTTCCTCATAACATCTAAGGGAGTTTTTCCTTGCCACAGTCGCCACGGCTGCTCATCAGGGACAAATTCACACCATTCACCATCACTGTTGATTTGTGTAAAGCTGCTTTAAGACAATGTCTGTTGTGAAAAGCGCTATACAAATAAATCTGACTTGACTTGACTTGACGCGTGTCCGGCTCCACCTGAATTGCTCCGTTTCGCTAAATGATATACTGTAATCTGTTAAATTATGACTACATTACAGTACAATACTCCGTACTGATCACCATTCTTTTAGACTCCTGGCTAGGCCAGGTCATGTCTCTACTTATGATATTTTTGATAGGGTCATCAGAACAGATCTCCATCATAACTAAGGGAACTACCTGTGTAGACAATTTATAGTAGCTCTGCTGTATTGCTCAGTGCTGCACTGTTACTGGGTTCATTGTTTCTTTGTGTAAATATTATTTGCACACATGCACTATATATATATACAGTGAGGAAAATAAGTATTTGAACACTCCGCTATTTTGCAAGTTCTCCCACTTAGAAATCATGGAGGATCTGAATTTGTCATCATAGGTGCATGTCCACTGTGAGAGACATAATCCAGAAAAAATCCAGAAATCACAATATATGATTTTTAAACTATTTATTTGTATGATACAGCTGCAAATAAGTATTTGAACACCTGTCTATCAGCTAGAATTCTGACCCTCAAAGACCTGTTAGTCTGCCTTTAAAATCTCCACCTCCACTACATTTATTATCCTAAATTAGATGCACCTGTTTGAGGTCGTTAGCTGCATAAAGACACCTGTCCACCCCATACAATCAGTAAGAATCCAACTACTAACATGGCCAAGACCAAAGAGCTGTCCAAAGACACTAGAGACAAGATTGTACACCTCCACAAGGCTGGAAAGGGCTACGGGGAAATTGCCAAGCAGCTTGGTGAAAAAAGGTCCACTGTTGGAGCAATCATTAGAAAATGGAAGAAGCTAAACATGACTGTCAATCTCCCTCGGACTGGGGCTCCATGCAAGATCTCACCTCCTGGGGTCTCAATGATCCTAAGGAAGGTGAGAAATCAGCCCAGAACTACACGGGAGGAGCTGGTCAATGACCTGAAAAGAGCTGGGACCACCGTTTCCAAGGTTACTGTTGGTAATACACTAAGACGTCATGGTTTGAAATCATGCATGGCACGGAAGGTTCCCCTGCTTAAACCAGCACATGTCCAGGCACGTCTTAAGTTTGCCAATGACCATTTGGATGATCCAGAGGAGTCATGGGAGAAAGTCATGTGTTCAGATGAGACCAAAATAGAACTTTTGGGTCATAATTCCACTAAACGTGTTTGGAGGAAGAAGAATGATGAGTACCATCCCAAGAACACCATCCCTACTGTAAAGCATGGGGGTGGTAGCATCATGCTTTGGGGGTGTTTTTCTGCACATGGGACAAGGCGACTGCACTGTATTAAGGAGAGGATGACCGGGACCATGTATTGCGAGATTTTGTGGAACAACCTCCTTCCCTCAGTTAGAGCATTGAAGATGGGTCGAGGCTGGGTCGTCCAACATGACAATGACCCGAAGCACACAGCCAGGATAACAAGGAGTGGCTCTGTAAGAAGCATATCAAGGTTCTGGTGTGGCCTAGCCAGTCTCCAGACCTAAACCCAATAGAGAATCTTTGGAGGGAGCTCAAACTCCGTGTTTCTCAGCGACAGGCCAGAAACCTGACTGATCTAGAGAAGATCTGTGTGGAGGAGTGGGCCAAAATCCCTCCTGCAGTGTGTGCAAACCTGGTGAAAAACTACAGGAAACATTTGACCTCTGTAATTGCAAACAAAGGCTCCCAATATTAACATTGACTTTCTCAGGTGTTCAAATACTTATTTGCAGCTGTATCATACAAATAAATAGTTTAAAAAATCATACATTGTGATTTCTGGATTTTTTTTTAGATTATGTCTCTCACAGTGGACATGCACCTACAATGACAATTTCAGACCCCTCCATGATTTCTAAGTGGGAGAACTTGCAAAATAGCAGCGTGTTCAAATACTTATTTTCCTCACTGTATACAGTGCCCTCCACAATTATTGGCACCCCTGTTTAAGATGTGGTCGTGGACTTCTAAAAATTCTCCTTTTTTTTAAAACAACATAGAACCCAAATGCAAAAAAAGAGAAAAATCCAACCTTTCATTTAAGTACATAACTTTGGTGGTAAAAAAAATCATACATTTAGAAAAAAAAAAAATTGAAATCATGTGTCCCACAATTATTGGCACCCCTAACAATTCCTCTGAAAAATTTAATTTTTTTTTTTTTTTTTATATATATTTTTCTGTAGTTGCTAAGGTTGGTCAGGGTATCTAGGGACTTTTAATTAGTAATTCATGATTTCCTGTTTCCCTGGGGTATAAATATGACGTGACACAGAGGCCTAATTCTCTTACCCATTTGTCAACATGGCAAAGACAAGAGAACACACCATTCAAGTAAGGCAGATGTGTGTCGACCTTCATAAGTCAGGCAATGGCTACAAGAAAATAGCCACTCGCCTTAACTTGCCGGTATCTACAGTCAGAGGAATCATTAAGAAGTTTAAAACAACTGGAACAGTGACAAACAAGGCTGGAAGAGGTCCCAAGTTTATCTTGCCACAACGCACAGTGAGGAGGATGGTAAGAGAAGTAAAAAAATTTCCCAAGCTCACCGTCACAGAATTGCATCAAAGAGTGGCATCTTGGGGTCACAGAGTCTGCAAAACAACCATCAGACGCTCTCTACATGCCAACAAGCTGTTTGGGAGGCATGCAAGGAAAAAGCCTTTTCTCACTAACACTCACAAACGTAAACGTCTGGAGTTTGCTAAGCGGTACTGGGACTTCAACTGGGATCGTGTGCTTTGGTCAGATGAGACCAAGATTGAGCTTTTTGGCAACAAACACTCTAAGTGGGTCTGGCGTAAAACAAAAGATGAGTATGCCGAAAAGCACCTCATGCCCACCGTGAAGTATGGTGGAGGATCTGTGATGCTGTGGGCCTGTTTCTCTTCCAAAGGCCCTGAGAACCTTGTTAGGGTGCATGGCATTATGAACGCTTTGAAGTACCAGGATATTTTAAATAAAAACCTGATGGCCTCTGCCAGAAAGCTGAAGATGGGTCGTCATTGGGTCTTTCAGCAGGATAATGATCCAAAACATGTGGCAAAATCTACACAAAAGTGGTTCAGCAGTCACAAACTCAAGGTCCTCCCATGGCCATCTCAGTCCCCAGACCTCAACCCAATCGAAAACCTGTGGGGCGAGCTAAAGAGAAGAGTGCTTAAGAGAGGACCCAGGACACTGGATGATCTAGAAAGATTGTGCAAAGAAGAATGGTCAAAAATCCCTCTCTCTGTGTTCTCCAATCTTGTGAAATGTTATAGGAGGAGATTAAGTGCTGTCTTGTTGGCAAAAGGAGGTTGTACAAAGTATTAACATCAGGGGTGCCAATAATTGTGGCACACATGATTTCAAGTTTTTTTTTTCTTTCTAAATGTGTGATTTTTTTTACCACCAAAGTAATGTACTTAAATAAGAGGTTGGATTTTTCTCTTTTTTTGCATTTGGGTTCTATGTTGTTTAAGAAAAAAAGGAGAATTTTTTGAAGTCCACGACCACATCTTAAACAGGGGTGCCAATAATTGTGGAGGGCACTGTATGTATATGTATGTATATATATACATATATATTTATATATCTTTATATCCTTATTTATCTGCCTTCTTTTTCTTATTATATTTTTCTTTACATTTTGTTATATTTATAATTTTTAGAATTTTTATTCTCCTTTTCACCCCATTTTATTCCCTCATGCCATTGTTAAAAGCATTTCACTGCATGTCGTACCCTGTATGTGTGTATGTGACAAATAAAATTTGATTTGATTTGATTGATTTGATTCAGCACACAGACTCTAAGTATGCAGTATGCATTGTGTTGCTCAAATATACAAGTCCTTCTCTGAAAAATATGTTTTCTGGATGAAGGCATTTGTTGCTCTAAAACCTGTATATGGTGTTCAGCATTGATGGAGCCTTTCAAAATGTACAGAACTGAGTGCTGATAACATGCCTGATGCTCCCTCTCCTCTTTAGTCTGCAAAAGTCCATGGTTTCCAAAAACAAATAAAAAAATGTATCTGTCTGTCCACAGAACACTTTTCCACTTTTCCCACTTTCAGTACATTTTAAATGAGCTTTGGCCTGTAGAGAATGGAGGCAGTTCCCAAGCAGGCAGGACATAGAGTGTGTGGTGCAGGTTTGTGGACTTTGTGAAGGACACTTTCAGAGAGAACACTGCTGATCCACCCTGGGAAGAGTCTGGTAGGAACCTAGAAGAAGCCTGGTAGGACTCTGAGAAGATGTTTCCTTTAGCAGTCATGGTTGTTGTGAATAGAAACTGTGTTAGGAATTTGCTGGACAATGAGATATGCTCTGCATGTGTTCCTGTAAAGAGAAACACCTCAGGCTCAATCTCAAATTATTCCTCTAATACTGTACATTCTGTAGATACAAATTATTCAGTACTTTCTAGTTAAAATTGTAAAACAATGCTGTATGTGTAAGAGGTGTGAGTTTGCAGCAGAGCAGTGAAAATCATAAATGGAATTATTTTCTCTTCGTCATGGATCCAGAGAAGAAAGTGTTCCAGTGATACCAAAAGGCTTTCCTTTACCTCATTAAATCTCCGAGTTGGAAATGTTTTTATAAATAAAGATCCTACATGATATTTTACACTTTTATTGAATGCACAGATCACAGATTCATATTAACACCTGAGGTACTGAATGTTCACCTGACTGCTGTGAAGAAAATTCTCAGGAGAGAGCAGGTTTCTCAGCATTATTGAATTTCTCCTTGCAGATGTCTTGGCTCTAAAATGAATTCTCATACGGTGCAGGTAATAATGATAGTGATGTTCGGTGTTGAGGCTTGGATACATGATTATTATATTTTCATGTCATTTTAAATTAAATAGAATAATAATAGAAAGATGTGGTATTATTGTTAGTCTGGTTGTTGTTGCTGTTAGAGAATGTGAAAGTGTATTTGATTGTGATTACAAACCGAGCTAATAGTAATGAAAAGTCAGTGCCTTGTTTTCTTTTGCTTTGTGAATCCTGTGGTGTGGTTTACAAGATTACAGATTGTTGGGTTAAAGCCATGACAGATTTTGGCTACGAGTTGTTTTGTTCTTTTTTTTTTTTTTTTGCAATTTCACTTATTCTTTGTTGCAACCTTACATTTACCACAACCTAACCCTTACCTCAACCACAATCCTTACCTTTATCCCTGCCACAAACCTTAACCTTAACTCTGCCACAAACCTTAACCTTATCTTTGCCACAACCCTTACCCTTAACCCTTCCACCACCCTCACCCTTAACCCTTCCACCACCCTTACCCTTAACCCTTCCACCACCCTCACCCTTAACCCTTCCACCACCCTTACCCTTAACCCTTCCACCACCCTCACCCTTAACCCTTCCACCACCCTCACCCTTAACCCTTCCACAACCCTTACCCTTAACCCTTCCACCACCCTCACCCTTAACCCTTCCACCACCCTCACCCTTAACCCTTCCACAACCCTTACCCTTAACCCTTCCACAACCCTTACCCTTAACCCTTCCACAACCCTCACCCTTAACCCTTCCACAACCCTTACCCTTAACCCTTCCACAACCCTCACCCTTAACCCTTCCACAACCCTCACCCTTAACCCTTCCACAACCCTCACCCTTTACCCTTCCACAACCCTTACCCTTAACCCTTCCACAACCCTTACCCTTTACCCTTCCACAACCCTTAACCCTGCCACAACCTTTACCCTTACCTCTACCACCACCCTTACCCTTGCCACAATGTGGGGGTGGGGCTCTGCACAATACACACCAGGGATGTTTGTGTAAAGAAGATCCAGCATGTTCGCCCCTCTCGTTGTAAAGTTCACATGCTAATAGAGTTTTTTTATTGTTATTATCTGTGTACACTTTGCTGGAATTTATTGACTTTCTCTCCAAAATAATGAATTCTAATTTTTGGAGATGTTCGAGTGAAATCAAGGTTTATCTTCCTTTTCTTCATTATTAAAGTTAACATGTGCTATTCATTTTGAGAGAATGAGGTGGTTCATGTAATGTAGCCTGGATGTTTTATTTAATGAACATTGTTTCAAGTTTAAGGCTTCTCCCAGAATCAAGTGTGTGTGTGTGTGTGTGTGTGTGTGTCAAGTTAAGTCAAGAGGCTATTATCACTACTATACACAGTGGTACACAGTAAAAACAAGACAACGTTCCTCCAGAACCCTGGTACTACACTAAACAACAAAACAGAGCTACAACACAACACAAGCTACATAAAGTGCATCGAGTGCAACCGAGTGCAAACAGTGCAGACAAAGAACAGTGTGGGACAGTGTGGGACAATACACATAACGTGTGTGTGTGTGTGTGTGTGTGTGTGTGTGTGTGTGTGTGTGTGTGTGTGAGTGAGTGAGACACATGCGAATGGACTCTGTGAGTCATATGCCTTGATATTAGCACCATTATTCATGTCCGAAAATTGGTCTAATGCTGGAATATAAATATTATCAGAGAAATGTTTAAGACTCAAAATGTGCTCTGTGCTAAGAATAATCTTAGAGCAGGAGGCTGGATGAAGTCTGAGTGCTGTGTGGAGTGATTTTTTTGAGTAAGAGATGAGAAATGAGGTATTATATGATTAGAAGTTGCTGGAGAACTGTGTTGGAGGCATAGGTGGGTGATGGGCCGTGATGGAAAGGTTGTTATCGCACACTGTGTGCACTTTGTGTTTGATAAGCGTGAGGCTGAGCGTCCCCCAGACTTCACAGAGAAAAATCTCCTAATGGCTGCTCTTAAAGCTTAATCACCAGAGTTTAATGATGGGGTTTGTCATATTGCCACAAAGCCAAAGGCTAAAAGCTATTCACATCACATCCTAATGGAGCTCTGCTTTTAATATAAATGAAATAAGGAAGCAGGATTCAGGGGGCAGAGCCTCAGGAAATAGCTGATATTGATTACTGTGGAAAATTAATGGAAACTAAATGTCTTTTTTTTTTAAACAACAACAAAAATAATAGCAGATTAGTGAAGACGTTTGAGAAAGAGAAATGTTTGCAGGGGGTAATTGTTATCTGCAAAAGCATTAGTCTTGAATGCGTCTCTATGCAGCACAAGGGCAATAATACGAGTAATATCTGTATACATGTGAATGTACCTGCTTCTCTCTGTGCTTTATTTCTGGGTTTGTTCGCTGTATCTCTAACTACCCTTCTATAGGGTGGATCCCAGTCACAATCCCCATTACCTGCCTCACAGAACCTGGCCAGTCGGGAACCTGGTGCAAAGAAACGCCACTAGTGGTATTATGGGAGGTGGGAGTTTATTGGTTAAGGTGTTGGATTTTGGCTCTGATGGTCTTGAGTTCAAATCCCAGCCACATCTCAAACTGCCACTCCTGGGCCCCTGAGCAAGACCCTCAACCCTATATCTGCTGGATAAAGGCTTCTGCCAAATCCTGTAAATGTAAAAGCAATTATTGTAATTATTTTATCATCCCCATGAGCCTCTTCTTGCTGTTGTGTCTGCTAGCCCTGCCTGCTTTTTAGTTAATTGTTCCAGTATTTGCCATCATCCAGCTGTTTCAGGGTTTTATACTTTTTCTGTAGTCTAGGTTTAAACACATTACTCAAGACACATTGGGTAAAAGTGCAGACCACCAGACACTGTTACGGTACAGGAATCATGCACCCAATTATCTGCATGATGAAGTTATTAATAACCTTCGCGACCTTGGCTTGCTGCAACCTCGGCCACAAAGACCAGGCCCCCAGCCCTCGGTGTCACCTGATGTCGGTGGCCGGGAAAAGGGGACTTCAGAAGCGCTGCTCGAGGAAGCAGAAGCGGAAGCGCGGCAAGCGGGCGGGTGTCTGTGCTAGGCTAAATGCTAACCCTAGCCGGCCGGCTCTCCCGTCCATTTTTCTTTCAAACGTCTGCTCCCTGGACAATAAACTGGATTACATCCGACTCCAGCGAACCACGCCGTGAGAGTTCAGAGACTGCTGCATCTTTTTTTGCATGAAGATGTGGCTCAGCGACAGAGTTCCCGGAAGACAGGCTAACCGTGTTCCTGCCGACAGAAACACAGCTCTGTGCGGTGACTCGTGGTGGTGGCGTGTCAAGTCAACTCAAGTTTATTTCTATAGGGCTTTTCACAACAGACATTGTCTCAAAGCAGCTTTACAGAAATCAACAGTCAAGGTGAACGGTGTGTATTTATCCCTGATGGGATATTTATCCCTGATGAGCAGCCTGTGTGTGTGTTTATATCAACACGGAATAGTGCAAGAACTCTGTGCTTGTCTCATGCTACTGCTCATCGTTAGTGGAGTTTGTAACTATTAGATGCAGATGATGCAGTCCCTGGTGGTCTAGTGGTTAAGATGCGGCGCTCTCACCACTGCGGTCCGGGTTCGATCCCCGGTCAGGGAACCACCCCCAGCCACTCTTAGTGCCGGTCCCAAGCCCGGAAAAATGGGGAGGGTTGCGTTAGGAAGGGCATCCAGTGTAAAAACATGTGCCAAATCAAACATGCGGATGATCCGCTGTGGCAACCCCTAATAGGAGAAGCCGAAAGAAAGTTTAAGGGTCCCTGGTGGTCTAGTGGTTAGGATGCGACGCTCTCAATGCTGCAGCCTGGGTTCGATCCCTGGTCAGGAAACCAACCCCAGCCACTCAGTGCCGGTCCCAAGCCCAGATAAATGGGGAGGGTTGCGTTAGGAAGGGCATCCTACCATCCAAACATGCGGATCATGAATACGTGATCATGATCCGCTGTGGCGATCCCTAATGGGATAAGCCGAAAGAAAGTTTTAGATGCAGACCATTTGATTTACCACTGGAATTCAAAACTGTTTTCATTTGTCGGTGTGTACATTCTTCCCAGCGCTAATGCTAAGGAGGCAATGTGTGAACTCTACAGCGCTATTAGCGACCTGCAGAATGCTCACCCTGACGGATGAGCATTCTTCAAACATGCGAATCTCAGGACTGTGCTCCCTAAACTCTATCAGCATGTGGACTTTGCAATGAGAGGAGCGAACACACTGGATCTTGTTCACACAAACATCCACGGCGCGTATTGTGTGGAGCCCCACCCCTATCTCGTCTACTCAGACCACATCTCTGTTATGCTAATTCCAGCATACAGACCGCTCGTCAGATGCTCTACACCGGTTCCGAAACGGGTGAAAACCTGGCCAGCAGGAGCTACTTCTGCTCTTCAGGACTAAGTGCACTGACTGGGACATGTTTAGAGAGGCTGCAACCAACAGCGATTCCATCAACTTGGAGAAGTACACGTCAAGTACACATCACTACACGCTCCAACCAGAAGCCGTAAATGACTGCAAATGTGCGTGTGCTGCTGAAACAAAGAGACTCTGCCTTCAGAACAGGGGACAAGGCGGCCTTAAGAACAGCAAGGGTCAAACTGTCCCGTGCCATCAGAGAGTTGAAGCGTGCAGACGCAAAGAAAATCCACGGCCACTTCCAGGACAGTGGAGACACCCGGCGCATGTGGCATGGCATCCAGGCGATCACAAACTACAAGACTACATCACCTGCTTGTGACCGTGACGCCTCCCTCCCAGATGCGCTGAATGACTTCTACGCCCAGTTTGAGGTACACAACAATGTGAAGGCGAGGAAGACCATCCCTCCTCCCACTGACCAGATGCTCTATCTAACCACAGCTGAAGTGAGGAAATCTCTATGCAGAGTTAACCCACAGAAGTCTGCTGGACCTGACAACATTCCTGGCAGAGTGCTCAGGGAATGTGCAGAATAGCTAGCGGATGTCTTTACAGACATCTTCAACATCTCCCTAAGCAGCAACGTTGTTCCTACGTGCCTCATATGAGTCTCCTGCCTCAATGTCTATCGTCTTGTCGTGCTCACACCCATCGTGATGAAGTGCTTCGAAAGGCTATTGATGAGGCACATCAAGACCTCCCTGGACCCCATGCAGTTTGCATATCATCCAAACCGCTCCACGGATGATGCCATCTCCACAACCCTTCATTTGGCCCTCACCCACCTGGACAAGAAGTACTCATATGTACAAATGCTGTTGATTGACTTTAGCTCAGCATTCAACACAATCATACCTTAGCACCTGATTGAGAAGTTGAGCCTACTGGGCCTGAACACCTTCCTCTGCAACTGGATCCTGGACTTCCTGACTGGGAGACCTCAGTCAGTCCGAATTGCACACTGAGCAATGGGGCCCCTAATCTGGTGGACAACCCCACCTGGTCACTCAACACCAGCTCCATCACCAAGAAAGCCCAGTCTCTACTTCCTGACCATCCATTCTATCTCCTTTCGCCCATCCAGACCACGTTTTACAGAGGAACCATTGAGAACATCTTGAGCAGCTGCATCACTGCCTAGTTTGGGAACTGCACCGTCTCAGATCGCAAGACCCTACAGAGGAGAGTGAGGACAGCTGAGAAGATCATCGGAGTCTCTCTCCCCTCTATCATGGACATTTACACCACATGCTGCATCTGCAAAGCACACAGCATTGTGGACGACCACACACAGCTGCCACATCCAGACTGTGCAACAGTTTCTTTCCTCAAGCCATCAGGCTCCTCAATACACAGAACTAAAATGGAACTCTCACACACACACACGCGCACACACACACACACACACACACACACACACACACACACACTCAAATGTCAGTTACCGAACTGTACAACATGAACTTAACACACGCTCATTACTCATCTCAATCTCAATCCATTCCACCATAATTTATTTATTATTATTTATACTTGAACGCATTACACTGTTTACCTGCAGTTTTTTGCACCTTTGACTGCTGCTGTTTTTTGCACTGAATTGTATTTGTTTATATTTACTTCTTGTTATAGTGTTTACAGTTCTCCTTAGCACAGTACTGTATAATCTCACAAGTATACAGTAGGTTTACTGGTCGGCACTATATTGGGTTTTGTGTCTTGTCTTGTGTTGTCTGTCTGTCTGTCTGTCTGTCGGTCTGTACTGTTTTCCGTCTGCACTGTTTGCACTTGGTTGCACTCCATGCACTTTATGTAGCTTGTGTTGTGTTGTAGCTCTGTTGTTGTTTAGTGTAGCACCAGGGTTCCAGATGACCGTTGTCTCGTTTTTACTGTGTACTGTATTCTACTGTGTATAGTAGAAATGACAATAAAAGCCACTTGACTTGACTTGGGGACTATCTGTAGAGATGCTACAGTACACATTGAAATGAAAGAACATTCTTCCAGGACAAGGTGCTACACAATATAATATAAATTAACAAAAGATAATACAAAGTTGACTTGGAAATACAGACCTATAGATGGAAAAAAGGTATGGATATATATATATATATATATATATACAGTGCCCTCCACAATTATTGGCACCCCTGTTTAAGATGTGGTCGTGGACTTCAAAAATTCTCCTTTTTTTTTAAACAACATAGAACCCAAATGCAAAAAAAGAAAAAAATCCAACCTTTTATTTAAGTACATTACTTTGGTGGTAAAAAAAATCACACATTTAGAAAAAAAAAAAAAACTTGAAATCATGTGTGCCACAATTATTGGCACCCCTGGTGTTAATACTTTGTACAACCTCCTTTTGCCAACAAGACAGCACTTAATCTCCTCCTATAACATTTCACAAGATTGGAGAACACAGAGAGAGGGATTTTTGACCATTCATCTTTCTAGATCATCCAGTGTCCTGGGTCCTCTCTTATGCACTCTTCTCTTTAGCTCGCCCCACAGGTTTTCGATTGAGTTGAGGTCTGGGGACTGAGATGGCCATGGGAGGACCTTGAGTTTGTGACTGCTGAACCACTTTTGTGTAGATTTTGCCACATGTTTTGGATCATTATCCTGCTGAAAGACCCAATGACGACCCATCTTCAGCTTTCTGGCAGAGGCCATCAGGTTTTTATTTAAAATATCCTGGTACTTCAAAGCGTTCATAATGCCATGCACCCTAACAAGGTTCCCAGGGCCTTTGGAAGAGAAACAGGCCCACAGCATCACAGATCCTCCACCATACTTCACGGTGGGCATGAGGTGCTTTTCGGCATACTCATCTTTTGTTTTACGCCAGACCCACTTAGAGTGTTTGTTGCCAAAAAGCTCAATCTTAGTCTCATCTGACCAAAGCACACGATCCCAGTTGAAGTCCCAGTACCGCTTAGCAAACTCCAGACGTTTACGTTTGTGAGTGTTAGTGAGAAAAGGCTTTTTCCTTGCATGCCTCCCAAACAGCTTGTTGGCATGTAGAGAGCGTCTGATGGTTGTTTTGGAGACTCTGTGACCCCAAGATGCCACTCTTTGATGCAATTCTGTGACGGTGAGCTTGGGAATTTTTTTTACTTCTTTTACCATCCTCCTCACTGTGCGTTGTGGCAAGATAAACTTGGGACCTCTTCCAGCCTTGTTTGTCACTGTTCCAGTTGTTTTAAACTTCTTAATGATTCCTCTGACTGTAGATACCGGCAAGTTAAGGCGAGTGGCTATTTTCTTGTAGCCATTGCCTGACTTATGAAGGTCGACACACACATCTGCCTTACTTGAATGGTGTGTTCTCTTGTCTTTGCCATGTTGACAAATGGGTAAGAGAATTAGGCCTCTGTGTCACGTCATATTTATACCCCAGGGAAACAGGAAATCATGAATTACTAATTAAAAGTCCCTAGATACCCTGACCAACCTTAGCAACTACAGAAAAATATATAAAAAAAAATAAATAAATAAATTTTTCAGAGGAATTGTTAGGGGTGCCAATAATTGTGGGACACATGATTTCAATTTTTTTTTTTTTTCTAAATGTATGATTTTTTTTTACCACCAAAGTTATGTACTTAAATGAAAGGTTGGATTTTTCTCTTTTTTTGCATTTGGGTTCTATGTTGTTTTAAAAAAAAGGAGAATTTTTAGAAGTCCACAACCACATCTTAAACAGGGGTGCCAATAATTGTGGAGGGCACTGTATATACATATGTATACACATACACAAAAAATGTTTATGGCAGTGTGCAGTTAAACAGTAACAACAGTAAACAAGTTAGGCATGGTTTTTGATTGTCCATAAGTGTCCGTGTGCAGTAAGGTGTGGTGTAAAGTGTCCTTGTGCGGAATGGTGTGGTATAAAAATAAGAATATAAAAATATGAAATAAATATGAAAAAAAAAAAAAAAAAAAAAAAAAAAAAAACTGGTCTGTCTGCCGTCTAGACCTTTACCATAAAAAACATTTGATGCACCATGAAACAAAAAACACAACAAAGGAAACCCAGAACTATTGAGCAGCTTGAATCCTGTATCAGACACATATGGGACAACATTCCTCTCCCAAAACTTTAGCAACTGCTCTCCTCAGTTCCCAGATGTGTGCAGACAGAAGATGTGATGCTACACAGTGGAAAACATGATCCTGTGACAACTTGTTTGTGACATGTTGCAGCCAATAAATTTTAAATTACCTTATTTTATATTAATTTTTTTGTTAAATAAAATATGCATTTATGAGATTAGCAAATTATTGCATTTTGCTTTTGTTTACATTTTACTCAGGTTCCCAACTTTTTAGGTATTGAGGTTGTACATCATATATAACCCTTCATCATCATCATCATCATCCCTAATCACATAATCAATTTATTTAAATATAAACAAGTCCATGTGTACTAAACTACTATCTGTGAGTGTGTGTGTGTGTGTGTGTGTCTCCCACTGGTTAAAAATCAGTAAGCCTTCAAAACCTAAACTGATTCCAGTGGCAATAAAATGAATAGTTTATGGACCTGGAGAAGTGTGTGTGTGTGTGTGTGTGTGTGTGTGTGTGTGTGTGTGTGTGTGTGTGTGTGTGTTCTGGACAAATCAGTGAGTAAGCCTCTTAAAGTTTGTGACAGTTTGGCTCAGTGGGTTTTGTGTGTGTGTGTGTGTGTGTGTGTGTGTGTGTGTGTGTGTGTGTGTGTGTGTGTGTGTGCAGTTGATGATGAGCTTTTCTAACCACATCACTGACTGTCTCACATTTTTGATCTAAGCCTCTTAGATGTCCTCACAGAAGAAGCTGCTCGATACCACAGTCCTTACTATAAAATACAAACCAGAAACACAATTTCCTTGTAAATAAATAAATAAATAAATAAATAAATAACTAAATCACAGAACCTTCACAGATTTGATGAGGGTTAGGAGCAGAATCTGAAGTGTTCACCATGTCCAGGGAAAGTCGATGATGTGAAATGAGGCTGATGAAATTCTTCAGTTCGGTTCTCACCTGTCTCATGCTCGCAAGTGTGAAGTGAAGAGACACGCACTGCTTAATCGTGCTGAGGAGTGTGTGTGTGTGTGTGTGTGTGTGTGTGTGTGTGTGAATGTAAAAATCAGTAGCTTAGTGAACATGTGGTGTGTATGATTATTTTAAACATTGTACATTAATAATGAAAAATCCAAACTAAGAAAGAACACACATAGAATTATGTAATAAACTAAAACGTGTTAAAAAAAACACACAATATATTTTATATTTTTGATGTCCAAAGTCGCTCAATGTAGCTTTGACTCCTGCTCAGCAAACTCATGGTGTTCTCTCATTAAAATCACAAGGTGTCCCCTGGAATGGGTTTCAGGTCACAGGTGTGTCTTATCAACAGTTCATTTGTGACATTTCTCACCTTCTTAATGTGCTTTAGAGCATCAGATGTCTTGTTCAGATAAAAGTGTGAGTCAATATCCCTTTTAGTGCTACTACAAATACTGTACAGATCCATATTAGGCCAAGAAACACTCAGTTAATCCAAAACACCTCAAGAACTTTAAAGGTGCAGTCTCCAAAACCATCAAACGCAATGAGAAAACAGACTCTCACATTGACCGTCCCAGGAAAGGAAGCCTAAGAGCTACCTCTGCTGCAGAGGATACCATTACATCTGGTTTACACTTAGTGTGGCCATAATTTTTTTCCCAACAAAACAACAATTTGTTTAAGAAGAAAAGTAATGGAGAGCTACATCAGATCACATTGTCTCCACAATTACCCCATCTGAATTCAAGTGAAATTATTTGGAATGAGTTGGACAAGAGAGTGAAGGAAAAGCAGCCAACAAGCACTCAACACCTCTGAGAACTCCACAGGATTGAACCCATTCCAGGTGACGACCTTATAAATTTTCTAAGAAATTGGCAAGTGTCAGGGAACCACCAGCCACATCTCAGTCCAAGGTTTAAACTCTCACTCATCCTCTCCCTGCTCTAATCAACTACACCTGTTCCCCATTTACCTTTCCCCTTTATAAGGTCCCGATTCCCCCTCACTCACTGTCGGATCTACTCGTTGCTACAATAGATCACCCGGACTTCCTACCACTCGTGTTCTCCGTACTGCCATGCTCCTGGAAACGCCTCGGATGAAGCGCTCAAGATAATTTTGTGTTTGCAAGTTGAGTTTCAATAAAGACAGTATAGTTTACTCCCGGTTTCTGACGCCTGGTCTACATCCGTGACAGCAAGAGTGTGTTTACACAATCTAAAATATAAAACATATTCTGGGTTCTTTATGTTTTTGTTTATTACAGAATTTTAGTAAACAATGTGTTCATTCACAGTTTGGATTCTTCAGTATTAATGTACGATGATGAAAATAATAAATAGAAATAAAGCAAACTTCTGAAGACTACTGATTGTGTGTGTGTGTGTGTGTGTGTGTGTGTGTGTGTGTGTGTGTGTGTGTGTGTGTGTGTGTGTGTGTGTGTGTTTCAGTGGAAGAGGAAACAGCTGATGTTGTCTGTGAGATTCAGTGTTGGAGTTGTTTGGATTATTTCGGTCTGTGGTGTGAGTCAGTGTGCGATGGCGGAAATGATCAGTGTATTCATGCGTGATGTTTCCATCTGCTCACAAATAAAGTGTGTTCTGCTTTAAGATCACAAATAAATACAACTAATGAATTCAAAAATATCACAATAATAACAACACAATATGAATTATTAAAAAAAATTGATAATAGTATAAATATCATCAGCAAACATTTAATTTGTATAATTTTTATATATTGTATAAATCATGTATATAACCCAGCCATTAGGGAGGCACAAGCAAATGAGAATTTCATACCGGATCGGTCGAGGCCCGGGTTAACAACGACCGCCACAGGTATCGTTAGCCGACAGGGTACCGGTGGAAATTGGGCTACTGTTGGCCGAAGGAGGAAAAGGAGAGGAGGAAGACGTCTACAGAGACGGCAGGGAAAGGAGCAGTGTAGGAGAGTGGAGGTTAGGGTTGGTACTTTAAATGTTGGTACTATGACGGGTAAAGGGAGAGAAGTAGCTGATATGATGGAGAGGAGAAAGGTAGATATGCTGTGTGTTCAGGAGACCAAGTGGAAAGGGAGTAAGAGCAGGAACATTGGAGGTGGGATTAAACTGTTCTATCATGGTGTGGATGGAAAGAGAAATGGTGTAGGGGTGATTCTGAAGGAAGAGTACAGTAAGAGTGTAGTGGAGGTGAAGAGAGTTTCTGATAGGGTGATGATCGTGAAGGTGGAAGTTGAAGGGATGATGATAAATGTCATCAGTGCCTATGCTCCACAAGTTGGCTGTGAGATGGAGGAGAAGGAAAGATTCTGGAGTGAATTAGATGAAGTGGTAGATGGTGTACCTAGGAAAGAACGGTTGGTGATTGGGGCGGACTTTAATGGGCATGTAGGTGAAGGGAACAGAGGTGACGAGGAGGTGATGGGTAGGTATGGTTTTAAGGAGAGGAATGTGGAAGGGCAGATGGTGGTAGATTTTGCTAAAAGGATGGAAATGGCAGTGGTGAACACTTATTTTAAGAAGAAGGAGGATCATAGGGCTTCCTGTGTTTGACTTGTTTGCCGCGAGTTCCGTGTTTGTATTTGTGTTTATATTCGTTTTTTTGTGTTTTTCTCTTTTAATAATCCTAAATTGTTTGTCTTCCTGACTTGTGCCTGTAGTCAGTTAAACTCGACTACCACTATATTTTCTCTCACTTTATCTTATTTGTGTATCTGAACTCTGTTCGTGATTATGAGCACTATGCCGGCTGTGTGTCTGACTTTGAGCACAGGTGAGGACTCGTTCGATTTGCAAACGGTGGCTTTGGAGATGGAGGCTTTGGAGAAACAGATTCGCGAGCTGCATGAAAAGCATGCCCGGCTGCGAGAGCGGAAAGCGGCGCTGGAAACATCCCGGGCGGACGCGCACTCGTCCCAGGTAAATTCCCGGGCTGAACCCAACGCTCCCAGCACCTCAACTCCGCGTGTTTCTCTGCCCAGACCCAGCGCACCTACATCTCCGGCAAAGGTGCAACACGGACCCTGGATGCGGCAGCGGCGGAAGAGACAAGCAAAGCCCCGGTCGAGGACGTCTCCCCCGCCACCACTACGGGCCTTCGAGATCTCGACCGAGAACCGCTTCGCCCCCCTCCGCGAGACGGAACGCGACACTGTGATTCTCGGAGATTCCATCGTCCGGCATGTCCGCGCTACTGGAGCTAAAGGTAAGGTGCACACTCGCTGTTTTCCTGGTGCTCGTGTTCTTGATGTCGCTGCGCAGGTACCCGCGATCCTGAAGGAGAACTTCGGAGCGGTTGTTCTTCATGCTGGAACGAACGACACCAGGCTGAGGCAAACAGAGATATTAAAGAGGGATTTCAGGATCCTGGTGGAGACGGTACGCAGCACATCACCCACAATGAGGATCATAGTGTCAGGACCCCTTCCCACTTACCAGCGAGGGGCTGAGAAGTTTAGTAGATGTTTTTTAGCTCTAAATGAATGGTTACAGTCATGGTGTCGAGAACATAAACTTCTCTTTGTTAATAACTGGAACTGTTTCTGGGAGCGTCCTAGGTTCTTCCGCCCTGATGGCCTGCACCCCAGCAGAGTTGGAGCAGCAGTGCTATCAGATAACATCTCTAGGATACTTCACACCATCTGACTGGTAAGACATCAGGAAATTTACGACAATGAGAACACGCATACAACAGACCAAATAGTTACAAGTTCACACACAGCCCAGTTTATAGAAACTGTATCTATTCCTCGTGTAGCAAAACCAAGAAGTAAATACACAAGATCCAGAAATAATCTTCTTGCAGTTAAAACTGAAAAATGCCATATAAACAAACACCAAAAAGTTTTAAAGTTTGGTCTTTTAAACATTGGATCACTTGCACCCAAAGCACTGATTATAAATGAGATGATCACAGAGAATAATCTCGATGCACTCTGTCTCACTGAGACCTGGATTAAACCAGGTGATTATATGGGTCTAAACGAGTCGACACCGTCAGGATATGTTTATAAGCATGAGCCCCGTCAGACTGGTCGTGGGGGGGGGGGAGGGGTGTAGGAACCATTTATACTGCCTCTCTTAATGTTAGTCAGATGTTAGGCTTCAGCTTTAAATCATTTGAAGTGCTCGTTCTTAAAGTTGTATTTTCAGACAGACATAAAAAACTCGCTCTGGTCACCGTGTACAGACCCCCAGGACCCTACGCTGATTTTCTTCAAGAGTTTGCTTGTTTTCTATCAGATCTCTTGATCAATTTTGATAAAGTGCTGCTTGTAGGAGATTTTAATATTCATGTAGATGATGTAAACGATACTCTAGGATTATCATTTGTTGACTTGTTAAACTCTTTTGGGTTAAACGAAACGTCACCAGACCAACTCACCGTTTTAACCACACACTAGACTTAATAATATCCCACGGAGCAGACGTCACTGATATAGATATCTTACCTCAGAGTGATGATATTACAGACCATTACCTCATACTGTACACACTACCGGTAGAGCAGATTAGCCATGTTGCACCACGTTATCGAATTGGTAGGACTATTGTTCCAACCACTAAGGACAGATTCATAAATAACCTGCCTGATTTATCTCAATTTCTCACTAAACCCATAACTACTAATAATCTTGATGAAATAACTAACAACATAGACCTTATCCTCACTAGCACATTAGACACCGTTGCCCCCATCCGGTTAAAAAAGGTTAGAGAACAAGCACCTGCACCTTGGTATAATAGTCATACGCATGCCCTCAAGAGAACAGCCCGTAATCTGGAGAGAAAACGTAAAAGCTGCTAGAGCTGAACACCTGAGCAAACTTATAGAAAATAACAAAAACAATCCCAGGTTCCTTTTTCAGTACTGTAGCTAAACTAACTACAAATCAGGGCTCTGAAAATTGTGTTCCATCACAGTTTAGTAGTGACGACTTTATGAATTTCTTCACTGAAAAAATAGATAACATTAGAAAAACAATTGTGGCAGTTTAACCTCTGACAGCATCTCCTGAGACAGTGTTACCTTCAACTCCACAACTCCACTGTTTTACATGTATAGGACAGGAAGAGCTGTATAATGTTATTGCCAAAGCTAAATCAACATGTCAGTTAGATCCAATTCCTACTAAATTACTGAAGGAAGTGTTATATACAACTGGTGAACCTCTTCTGAATATTATTAACTCTTCACTATCGTTAGGTCATGTCCCTAAATCCCTCAAGTTAGCAGTTATTAAGCCCCTCATTAAAAAACCTAATCTGGATCCAAACACGTTATCAAATTACAGACCCATTTCAAATCTCCCATTTATGTCTAAGATTTTAGAAAAGATTGTCGCTGCCCAGTTATGTTCCTACCTGCAGGAGAACAATATCTTTGAAGAATTTCAGTCAGGTTTTAGGCCCCATCATAGCACAGAAACTGCCCTAGTTAAAATAACTAATGACCTGTTTTTAGCTTTAGACCAAGGCTTCATCTCGCTGTTGGTTTATTAGATCTTAGTGCTGCATTCGACACTATAGATCATGATCTCCTCCTAAATCGCTTACAAAATTACATCGGCATTCAGGGACAGGCATTAAGCTGGTTTAAATCCTACCTGTCCGATCGTTACCATTTCGTAGATTTAAATGGAGAGCTATCCAGGCTAATGCAAGTAAATTATGGCGTGCCGCAAGGTTCAGTTCTAGGACCCCTGCTCTTCACAATATACATGCTTCCGTTAGGAAATATTATTAGAAGGCATGGAATTAGCTTCCATTGTTATGCTGATGATACTCAGCTATATATTTCATCTAAACCAGGCGATACAGCTCATTTAACCCGGATAACTGAGTGTGTTAAGGAAATAAGAGATTGGATGACCCATAACTTTCTACTTTTAAATTCTGATAAGACTGAGATTTTGCTCATCGGCCCAAAAACTAGTATACAGACGCTCCAGCATCTTAACCTGCATTTAGGCGGATGTTCTGTAACCACTAGTTCAACGGTAAAAGACCTGGGTGTTATTTTAGACAGCGACTTGTCTTTCAAATATCATATCAATCAAGTTACAAAAACAGCCTTCTTTCACCTTAGAAATATTTCTAAGCTAAGAAATATGTTGTCCATATCCGATGCCGAGAAGCTCGTCCATGCGTTCATGACCTCCAGAATAGACTACTGTAATGCGTTACTAGGTGGATGTCCTGCATCATTAATAAACAAGCTTCAGTTAGTCCAGAATGCAGCAGCCAGAGTTCTTACAAGGGCAAGAAAATATGATCACATAACCCCGATCTTATCGTCCCTACATTGGCTTCCTGTTAAGTTTCGAATAGACTACAAACTATTACTTCTCACTTATAAAGCACTAAATGGTTTGGCTCCCATTTATCTATCCAGTCTTTTAACACGCTACAATCCGCCACGCTCCCTGAGATCTCAAAACTCTGGGCTTCTAGTAGTTCGTAGAATAGCAAAGTTCACTAAAGGTGGTAGAGCATTTTTACATTTAGCTCCTAAACTCTGGAATAGTCTTCCTGACAGTGTTCGGGGCTCAGACACACTCACCCAGTTTAAGTGTAGATTAAAAACATATCTTTTTAGCAAAGCCTAAACATAACACACATCACATCATAACCTTGTGCTCCAGAACATCTGATCACATGCACATTATCAACTTGTGCTATTAATATCATGAACAGCAGCTACGCTAATTCCTCTCCACTGCTTCTCTTTCTCTCCCCATCCCGAGACACCCTGAGGTTTGGCCAGCTCCAGTCACCTCCCACCTCGTGATGATTACGGACCTT
Source organism: Silurus lanzhouensis (assembly GCA_039877035.1). NCBI lineage: Eukaryota > Metazoa > Chordata > Actinopteri > Siluriformes > Siluridae > Silurus > Silurus lanzhouensis. The sequence goes on from JBCEWE010000113.1 coordinate 197,459, forward strand.
TGAAGAAGTTGATGCCGAACTCACAAACATCCCGAACCATCTAGAGACGTACCAGTGCCATTTGGATCCCGCTACATGTGTGAAGTTTTGACATTGGACGTCCTGGAGTGTTTAAAGGCACTGGCATGGAGAAGCTGATGCTGGATCTGTGATGATCACAAATGCTGAGCTCATAAAACTAGGAGCTACTAACCATATAGACTGTATAAGACTGCAGAAAGAACATCACTTATAATCTTATACTCCAGTACTCATGTTAGTTCTCACTGTCCAGTGTTCTGTATTGTTGGAAGATTTATGATCAAACTCTTGATGTCACCCAAATGAGGATGGGTTCCCCTTTTGAGTCTGGTTCCTCTCAAGGTTTCTTCCTCATAACATCTAAGGGAGTTTTTCCTTGCCACAGTCGCCACGGCTTGCTCATCAGGGACAAATTCACACCATTCAAGATCACTGTTGATTTGTGTAAAGCTGCTTTGAGACAATGTCTGTTGTGAAAAGCGCTATACAAATAAACTTGACTTGACTTGACTTGACGTATAAGAGTGGAGGAAGGTGCACACAGGTGGACTATGTGCTATGCAGGAGATGCAACCTGAAGGAGATTGGCGACTATAAGGTGTTGGCAGGGGACAGTGTAGCTAGACAGCATAGGATGGTGGTCTGTAGGATGGTTTTGGAGGCGAAGAAGAAGAGGAGGAGAGTGAGGACTGAAAGAAGAATAAGATGGTGGAAACTGAAGGAGGAAGAGTGTAGTGTGAGGTTCAGGGAAGAGGTCAGAGAGAGGCTCAGTGGTGTTAAGGAGGTGTTGGATGATTGGGCAACTACTGCAGGAGTGATGAGGGAGGCAGCTAGAAAAGTACTTGGTGTGACATCTGGAAATAGAAAGGAAGACAAGGAGACGTGGTGGTGGAATGAGGAAGTGCAGGAGAGCATAAGGAGAAAGAGGTTGGCAAAACAGAAGTGGGATAGACAGAGTGATGAGAAAAGTAGGCAGGAGTACAAGGAGATGCGGCAGCAGGTTAAGAGGGATGTGGCGAAAGCCAAGGAAAAGGCATATGAGGAGCTGTATGAGAGGTTGGACACTAAGGAAGGAGAAAAGGATTTGTACCGATTGGCCAGGCAGAGGGACCGAGCTGGAAAGGATGTACTGCAAGTTAGAGCAGTAAAGGATGAAGAGGGAAATGTGTTGACTAGTGAGGAGAGTGTGTTGAGAAGGTGGAGGGAGTATTTTGAGCAGCTGATGAATGAGGAAAATCAGAGAGAGAGAAGGTTGGATGATGTGGAGTTGGTGAAGCAGGATGTAGATAGGATTAGTAAGGAGGAAGTGAGAGCAGCGATTAAGAGGATGAAGAGTGGAAAGTCGGTTGGACCAGATGACATACCGGTAGAAGCGTGGAGATGTTTAGGAGAGATGCAGTGGAGTTTTTGACCAGATTGTTTAACAGGATTTTGGAAGGTGAGAAGATGCCTGAGGAATGGAGAAGAAGTGTGCTGGTACCGATCTTTAAGCATAAAGGAGATGTGCAGACCTGCAGTAACTACAGGGGTATTAAGTTGATCAGTCACACCATGAAGTTATGGGAAAGAGTAGTGGGAAGTAGAAGTAGTGCCGAGGAAGAGCACCACAGATGCCTTATTTGCTTTGAGAATGTTGATGGAGAAGTATAGAGAAGGACAGAAGGAATTGCATTGTGTATTTGTGGATTTAGAGAAGGCGTACGACAGGGTGGAGAGAGGAGTTGTGGTATTGTATGAGGAAGTCTGGTGTGTCAGAGAAGTATGTGAGGGTGGTGCAGGACATGTATGAGGACAGTGTGACAGCAGTGAAGAGTGCAGTAGGAACGACAGACTGGTTCAGGGTGAAGGTTGGACTGCATCAAGGATCGGCCCTGAGCCCTTTCCTGTTTGCAGTGGTGATGGACAGGTTGACGGACGAGGTCAGACAGGAGTCTCCCTGGACTATGATGTTTGCGGATGATATTGTGATTTGTTGTGAGAGTAGGGAGCAGGTTGAGAAGAGCCTGGAGAGTTGGAGATATGCGCTGGAGAGAAGGGGAATGAAACTCAGTAGGAGTAAGACAGAATACATGTGTGTGAATGAGAGGGAGGGCAGTGGAGTGGTGCGGTTGCAGGGAGAAGAGCTTCAGAAGGTGGAGGAATTCAGGTACCTGGGGTCAACAGTGCAAAGTAATGGAGAGTGTGTTAGAGAAGTGAAGAAAAGAGTGCAGGCAGGGTGGAGTGGGTGGAGAAGAGTGACAGGAGTGATTTGTGATAGTAGGGTATCTGCAAAATTGAAAGGAAAAGTTTATAGGACTGTGGTGAGACCTGCGATGTTGTATGGTTTAGAGACAGTGGCATTGAGTAAAAGACAGGAGGTGGAGCTGGAGGTAGCAGAGCTGAAGATGTTGAGGTTTTCGTTGGGAGTGACGAGGATGGATAAGATTAGAAATGAGTTTATTAGAGGGACAGCGCATGTAGGATGTTTTGGTGACAAGGTGAGGGAGGTGAGATTGAGATGGTTTGGACATGTGCAGAGGAGGGACATGAATTATATTGGTAGAAGAATGCTGAGGATGGAGCCACCAGGTAGGAGGAAAAGAGGAAGGCCAAGAAGGAGGTTCATGGATGTGGTGAGGGAAGACATGCAGGTAGTTGGTGTAAAAGAGGCAGATGTAGAGGACAGGGTGGTATGGAGACGGATGATCCGCTGTGGCGACCCCTAATGGGAGCAGCCGAAAGAAGAAGAAGAAGAAGAAGAAGTATAAATCATGTATATACTAAAATGATAGTATAAATACTTGTTATTAAAACTGACTGTTAATTTGTCGATTTGTAGATTCTGTTTCAAATGAAGTGGACCTGATGGTTTTTATCCAGATTATTTTATTCAGATTTATCACAAATTAGTGCATGAATTATAGCAGTTTATTACCATATTATTATTCAATTATTCCCAAATAATTTCTAGAATTGTATCAGATCATTATCTTATTATCAGAATTAATATCAGATTGTTGTCAGATTAGTGCTAAAATAATATTGATTATTATGATGCATATAAATAAAGCTTTTTTAGTCATTACTAAAATAAAGGAGTCTGTGTGAGATGTTCTGCAGCAGATCCACAGAGGAGATGTGAGGAGAAGGCAGTGTTAATAATCTAACAGGAGAATTTGATGTACCTTCAGGGTTACTGTGGCATGGTATTCCATCCTGTCACTGCCTGAGGAACTCCTGTAGGAGTGAAGATCATGATCCTGTTTGCTTTTATTCCAAAAGAACGAGAGGAAACCACACAGAACTTTCATTGGCCTTGTGACTTTTTACTGACCTTTCAGTGACCTTTTTGCTGAATTTCTCACTCGCTAATGAAGTCTGAGTGCTGGAGCTGGATTCAAACGCTCATCTGTTAAATACAGAGATTTTAGAAATGAAAATAAAAAAGCACCCAGGATCACGTTTTCTTCATCGGCATGATGACACTGGATCTTCATTACTACAGCAGTTCTTCAGCAGCAGTCTGAATGGATGTAGCACTTGATTTCTGGCTGCAGTAAGTGAAGATGTTAATTTCTCCCAGCAGGATCATGCAGATCTTTTCTCTGTGAATAAAAACGCCTGCAATAAAAAACATGAAGATTATAAACGTGACATTTAGTGTTTATGATACACTTTTCCTCTTCCATCATATTTATAAAAAGAAGCTGAGAAAGAGTAAACATTTCTCTGCTAAAGAAACACCAGAAACTCTGATCTTTTTAACAGTTTTAATGGAAATTGCAATGGTTTTAATGGGAATTGTACTAGTGCAACTTTGTCTCTATTGGTCATTTGTTGCCTTTTATAGGTGCCGTCCTATTGGTATCGACTACTGGACACTACTACTGATGATGATGATTGAATTACGTACACAAACACTGTTTAATGGACACTATTTGGTTTCATTTCATTAGATTTGTTGTTTTCAAAAAAGCACAATTAAAAAACTAAATATACGAAACACCACAAATGTGTTACAACACCAAATAAAATAAATAAATAAATAAATAAATAAATAAACCACATCAATTAGGCATTATGCACTAAAAAATGTCTGAAAAAGAGTAGGATGAAGCAAAAGATTATTATTTTTCCTAACTCTCTTTTTGGTTTTTACATTTCCACACAATAACTTGTTTGGTGAATTTGGTGAAATTTATAAAACCAATTCCCTTTCAGGAACTCGAGCTGCCCCAAAACGCTTTGGGAACGCGACTGCGTTGTCCATGCTCTGAATAATGTGTCTAATCAGTCAAAATTGAAGACAGGGTTAGGGTTAGAGTTAGAGTTAACCCTAACCGTCGAGCTCACACCCATCGTGATGAAGTGCTTCGAGAGGCTCGCCATGAGGCACATTAAGACCCAGCTTCCACCCTCCCTGGACCCCATGCAGTTTGCATATTGTCCAAACCGCTCCACGGAAGATGCCATCTCCAAAACCCTTCATCTGGCCCTCACCCACCTGGACAACAAGGACTCATATGTACGAATGCTGTTTATTGACTTCAGCTCAGCATTCAACACAATCATCCTTTAGCACCTGATTGAGAAGCTGAGCCTACTGGGCCTGAACACCTCCCTCTGCAACTGGATCCTGGACTTCCTGACTGGGAGACCTCAGTCAGTCCGGAACAGCATCTCCAGCACCACCACACTGAGCACTGGGGCCCCTCAGGTCTGTGTGCTTAGTCCACTGCTGTTCACTTTGCTGACTTATGACTGTGTAGCAATGCACAGCTCAAACCACATCGTTAAGTTGACAGATAAAAAGACCGTAATGGGTCTCATCAGCAAGAACAATGAGTCAGCCTGGTGTGAAGCCAAAAACCTGTCTCTGAACATGGACAAAACCAAAAAGATGGTTGTGGACTTCAGGAGAGCAAAGAGCTCAACTGAACTGGAACACACACACACTCACTCAAATGTGTGTTACCAAACTGTACAAACTGAATTTAGATTAGATTAGATTAGATTCAACTTTATTGTCATTACACATGTACAAGTACAAGCTAAGGAAATGCAGTTTAGGTCTACAGATGTGTATGTACTATGAACATAATATATTGCTATTACTATAAACAGAAATCAGGTGGATATATACAATGGTAAGTAAGGCAATGGTGAGCAGCAATGCAACAAGAGCAAGTGTGCAAATAAGTCCATTAGCGCAATAATGAAGTGTAAGGTGGGGGGGGTGTAGCAGTGTATGAAGGGCAGAAGGATCAGTGAGGGGCAGAGTTCAGTAAAGAGACAGCTCTAAGAAAAAAGCTGTTCTTTAGTCAGCTGGTCCTGGTCCGGAGGCAGAAGAGAGAACAGTCTATGGGCGGGATAAGAGGAGTCCTTAAGAATGCTGCGAGCTTGACGCAGACAGCGTTTCTTCTGGATGTCCTCCATGGCTGGAAGTGGAGTCCCTGTGATGCGCTAGGCAGTTTTCACCACCTGCTGCAGTGTCTTGCGCTCTGCAACAGAGCAGCTCCCATACCAGACTGTGACACTGTGAGCTGGTCAGGATGCCTTCTATTGCACAGCAGTATAATTTCACCAGGATATCCGAGGAGAGCTGATTTTTCTTTAGTGTCCTCAGGAAAAAGAGGCGCTGGTGAGCCTTCCTGACCAGGCTGGAGGTGTTGATAGCCCAGGACTGTTTACATGTTCTTTTTTGCTCCTCTTGCCTGCTGCTGCTGTTTTCTGCACTGCATTGTGTTTGTTTATATTTACTCTCAGTTACAGTGTTTATAGTTCTCTTTGTACAGTACTGTATAATCAGAGTGTACAGCTGTCTGTCTGTCTGTACTGTACTGTTCTTCGTCTGCACTGTTTGCACTTGGTTGCACTCGATGCACTTTATGCAGCTTTGTGTTGTGTTGTAGCTCTATGTTGTTGTTTAGTGTAGCACCAGGGTTCTGGAGGAACGTTGTCTTGTTTGTACTGTGTACTGTGTACCACTGTGTATAGTAGAAATGACAATACAATCCAATTGACTTGACTTGAATTCATTGAGTCAGTACTGTAATCTCCACATAAAAACAGAAATAACAGTCAGAAATTACAATAAACTATAATTAATAATAACAATAACAACAACAATAACAACAATAATACTAATAATAATATAACTTATAATATAATAAACTATACAGGGTTTAAAAAACAAAGAAAAAAAAGGAACAGAATAAATAATCAGTTTTCATAAAAAAATAATAGTGTGTGTGTGTGTGTGTGAGTGTAGAGGAGAGTGTGTATTTCGTGTGTCTGTGTGTAGAGGAGTGTGTGTGTGTTTTGTGTGTGTGCGTGTAGAGGAGTGTGTGTGTGTGTGTGTGTGTGTGTGTGTGTGTGTGTGTTTTGTGTGTGTGAGTGTAGAGTAGTGTGTGTGTGTGTTTTGTGTGTGTGTGTGTTTTTTTGTGTGTGTGAGTGTAGAGGAGTGTGTGTGTGTGTGTGTGTGTGTGTTTTGTATGTGTGTGTCTGCGAGTGTAGCGGAGTTTGTGTGTTTTGTGAGTGTGTGCGTGTAGATGAGTGTGTGTGAGTATATAGGTGTTTGTGTGTAGAGGAGTGTGTGTTTTGTGTGTGTGTGTGTGTGTGTGTGTCTGCGAGTGTAGCGGAGTTTGTGTGTTTTCGTGAGTGTGTGCGTGTAGATGAGTGTGTGTGAGTATGTAGGTGTTTGTGTGTAGAGGAGTGTGTGTTTTGTGTGTGTGTGTGTGTGTGTGTGTGTGTGTGTGTGTGTGTGTGTGTGTGTGTGAGTAGATGAATGTGTGTGTGTGTGTGTGTGTGTGTGTGTGTGTGTGTTTTGTGTATGTGTAAGTGTAGAGGAATGTCTGTGTTTTGTGTGTGTGTGTGTGTGTGTGTGTGTGTGTGTGTGTTTGAGAGAGAGAGTGTAGCGGAGAGTGTGTGTGTGTTTGTGTTTTGTGTGTGTGTGTGTGTGTGTGTGTGTGTGTGTGTGTGTGTGTGTGTTGTGTGTGTGTGTGTGTGTGTGTGTGTGTGTGTGTAGAGAAGTGTGTGCATGTAGAGGAGTGTGTGTGTGTGTTTTGTGTTTGTGTGTGAGTGTAGAGAAATGTGTGTGTGTTTTCTGTGTGTGTTTGTGTGTAGAGGAGTGTGTGTGTTTTGTGTGTGTGTGTAGAGGACTGTGTGTCTGTGTGTGTGTGTTTGTGTGTGTGTGTGTGTGTGTGAGTGTAGAGGAGTATGTGTGTGTGTTTTCAGTGTGTGTGTGTGTAAGTGTAGAGGAGTGTGTGTGTTTTGTGTGTGTGTGTGTGTGTGTGTGTGTGTGTGTGTGTGTGTAGAGGAGTGTGTGTGTTTTGTGTGTGTGAGTAGAGGAGTGTGTGTGTGTGTGTTTTGTGTGTGTGTGAGTGTAGAGGGGTGTGTGTGTGTGTGTGTGTGTGTGAGTGTAGAGGAGTGTGTGTGTGTGTGTGTGTAGAGAAGTGTTTGTGTGTTTTGTGTGTGTGAGTAGAGGATTGTGTGTCTGTGTGTCTTGTGTGTGTGTGAGTGTAGAGGAGTGTATGTGTGTGTTTTGTGTGTGTGTGAGTGTAGAGGAGTATGTGTGTGTGTGTGTTTTCTGTGTGTGTGTGTGAGTGTAGAGGAGTGTGTGTGTTTTGTGTGTGTGAGTAGAGGAGTGTGTGTGTTTTGTGTGTGTGTGTAGAGAGGTTTGTGTGTGTGTGTGTGTGTGTGTTTTGTGTGTGTGAGTGTAGAGGAGTGTGTGTGCGTGAGTGTGTGAGTGTAGAGGAGTGTGTGTGTGTGTGTGTGTGTGTGTGTTTGTGTGTGTGTGTGTGTGTGTGTGTGTTTTGTGTGTGTGTGTCTGCGAGTGTAGCGGAGTTTGTGTGTTTTGTGAGTGTGTGCGTGTAGATGAGTGTGTGTGAGTATATAGGTGTTTGTGTGTAGAGGAGTGTGTGTTTTGTGTGTGTGTGTGTGTGTGTGTGTGTGTGTGTCTGCGAGTGTAGCGGAGTTTGTGTGCTTGTGAGTGTGTGCGTGTAGATGAGTGTGTGTGAGTATATAGGTGTTTGTGTGTAGAGGAGTGTGTGTTTTGTGTGTGTGTGTGTGTGTGTGTGTGTGTGTGTGTGTGTGTGTGTGTGAGTAGATGAGTGTGTGTGTGTGTGTGTGTGTGTGTGTGTGTGTTTTGTGTTTGTGTAAGTGTAGAGGAATGTCTGTGTTTTGTGTGTGTGTGTGTGTGTGTGTGTGTGTGTGTGTGTGTGTGTGTGTGTGAGAGAGAGAGAGTGTAGTATAGGTATGGGAGCTGTCCAGAAGAAGAAACGCTGTCTGCGTCAAGCTCGCAGCATTCTTAAGGACTCCTCTCATCCCGCCCATAGACTGTTCTCTCTTCTGCCTCCGGACCAGGACCAGCTGACTAAAGAACAGCTTTTTTCTTAGAGCTGTCTCTTTACTGAACTCTGCCCCTCACTGATCCTTCTGCCCTTCATACACTGCTACACCCCCCCCACCTTACACTTCATTATTGTGTTGTGTGTGTGTGTGTGTGTGAGTGTAGAGAAGTGTGTGCATGTAGAGGAGTGTGTGTGTGTGTG
>JBCEWE010000593.1:0-2500 GCA_039877035.1 Silurus lanzhouensis
CTAACATTAGCCTCAGCTGGTTCTCAGAAAGATGCTGAGCGGCGCACAATAATATGTAATATTTATAAGAGTGTATAAATGGCGGTTCTGTGACACCTGCTGTAGGTGATGTAGGAAGGCTGTGAGGAAAACTAAGTGTAGTGTAATGTGCTTCAGTATGTGTGGAGTGATGAGCTACGTGTAGTGGGATACAAAAGGTTTGGTGTGAAAGACTAGGTGGAGTCACTGGTGAGATGTGGAGAGGTGACGTAAGTGTGGTGAGGTAGTTGTTAGTATTAAGATGAGCCTCACAGAAGTTCTCCAAACACATTCCTATGGTGTCTGTTCAGTGTCTATAGGATCCTTACAATGCGAGGAAAGTCTTTGTCTGGGCTCAAACATCTCCTGTTACCGTGTCTTCTTACTCAATCAGGAAAGGTTTTGCTCGGGTTTTGTCCAGTGTGTATGTTTCTCGTCTGCATTAAACTGAAGAATGTATGCACCATTCTGTGTGCTGTGTGATTCTTCCCTGATCAGAAAAGACCACGGGCATCGTAGATCACATGGGAAATGTATTTTTAGTTCAGGGATGATACAATTCTAACAGTAGGCCAGATGGAGTACACTGATCATCAGTGTCTTTATGACCACTTCATTTTTCTCTATATTGAAAACCGTAAACATTTTTGGGCAGGTTATTATCCATGATGCTGCGATGATGCCGCCTCCAGAACCTGCTCTTCTGCCGACTACACAGAAGAAATATCTACTGATCATGAGGAATGTTTTAAAAGCAGCACCATCGATAATAAACAACCATTTGTTGTAGCAGGTGTTTCATCCACATGTCTGCTGGGACAAATGGTAATGGTTATTATCCACGATGTCGCCTCTAAAACACGCTCTAATGGCGTATACACAGAAATGTATGTACTGATCACCAGAGGAGGGAAGTAATGAAGTACAAATACTTCGTTATTGTACTTCAGTAGATTTTTTCTGGTATCAGTTTTTTACTCCACTATTTATTTTTCAGACTTTTTACTTTCACTCATTCCATTTTTACACAAATATCTGTACTTTCTACTTCTTACATTTTCAAACCAGCCTCGTTACTTTTAGTATTATTTCTTCTCATTAAGCTCTGTTTTCAGCCTATCATCCCTTCATTGCGTGGTTTTTTCACCGTATCACTGGTGTATTATTTCCTGTTTATCAGACGTAGGCGTAGGCAAGTGGAGCAAACAATGAGCAACAAGAGGAATGGTTCATGTGAATTCAGAGGGAGTCACAGATGAGAAAATAAATAAAAACGAAGACTTTCCTCAACACCCTTGGCCATATACTGTATGAGGGAGATGTTCGAAATGATCGGCCTCAAAAAGGATTCCTGGCGAATGCGTTGCGAATGTTTCAACCCAAATAAAAAACGCGAAGTGCTGGCTTTCGAAAATTCGCAGTCAAATTTGCGAAAGCACATACAGGTAATTTAACGTTTTATTGTTATCTTTCTTGTCATGAGCCATTTGAATGTTTTCAGTAATATTAGTGTTTGCTATGTCTGTAATGTTAGCATACATTTATACGAGTGCACATTTCGCTATCACATTAACTTGAGGGCAGCACATGTGTTTGCTTGATTAGTGAATGTTAGTAACTTCGCTAACTATACGGTTGTAATGTTAGCTAGCTGTTATTTTTATTGGAATATTAATTAACTTAATTCACCGTCATTATATCACCCCCGGGTGCATAATGTTTACTTTTAAAGAACTGCTATTCTGTTAGTTGAATTACTTTTCTATGTCCTATGTGTCTGTCTGTTTCTTAAATCTACTTGTCACTTCTAGAGAAATAGAGAGATATACCCAGCTCACTTCAACTGCTTTGAAAAGAAGAGCGTCAGATGAAGGCCCCTCATCAAAACAAATGAAGTTGTGGGAAACCAAGAGGGTCTCACAGCACAGCAAGGATGAAGCTATTGTTAACTCTGTCATTCAGGGTCTACACCCACTAAGTGTTGAACAGGAGGGTTTTAAATCCTTGTGCATCTCTTACAACCAAGTGTTGTGGTAATGTCTCGTGGTACTGTAAAAAAACAAACAAACAAAAAGTTCAAAAGCAACACAGAAAATAAAGAACAACCTGAAAGTGAGTGAAATTGAGTTCATTGCAACCACCACTGACTGCTGGGCAGCACACCTACAGAGCTTCATAGGTTTCACGACACGCTGGATAGATCCAGAAACTCTACAGAGATGTTATGCTGCCCTGGCATGTCAACAACTAAAAGGCACACATTCTTTTTCTGCACTTGCAGGTGCCATGTATGAAATTCACACTGAGTTTAACATCCGTGAAAAGATTGTTCGCACAACAACTGACAACGGCTCCAATTTAAAAAAAATATAAAATCTTTTGTAAGTTTAAAGAAAATAATAATCCAGGAACTGTGGAAGGGGCCGGGCAAAGTCAGATGGGAAGAAGAGAGAATGGTGATGATGATGATGAAGAGGAGGAA
>JBCEWE010000593.1:7500-30000 GCA_039877035.1 Silurus lanzhouensis
TCTGATCGCTGAAAAAAGACTGCTTTTATCTTCTTCTTTAGCGTCTCCACACTTCTCTGTCCTCTACTTCTGCCTTTTTCAAACCAACTATCTCCATGTCTTCTTCATATCAGGATGTTAATTCTCCGACCAGGAGAGGGCGCTAGTCTCTGCCGAGAACGTTTACCAAAATGAGTAAAAAGAAAATATTTTTTTTTACTGGGTTTAAGGAGTCAATTAACTCAGATTCAATTGTGCACCAGCAGGAGAAGCCACAGGATTCTCATTAAAACTATTTAACAGTAGGAATGTTGTCTGAAATTATCTAGAAATTAATGAAAATGTATTGACTGATGTTTTTTTTTAAAGGGATAGTTGACCAAAAAAAAACAAACAAACTTATACCTAAATGATGAATGAACAGAACTGCACAAGTTTTACATCCCTGGTGTAAACGAAACGATCTCGGTGTGTGTGTGTGTGTGTGTTTCTCTCACTCACACTTGATTGCGTGTAGGAAATACTCCACAGCGTGCTGGTAAAGTCTCAGAGCCTCCTCATAATTCTTGGCCTTGTCCTCCTCAGTGGCTTTAGTGACCAGATCGATAGCTTTCTGAGAAACACCCAGAAGAGAGAGAGAGAAAGAGAGAGAGAGAGAGAGAGAGAGAGAGAGAGAGAGAGAGAGGAATATTAGAGGAACACACACAACCTTCATCAGATCCTCTGTTCCTTACACTCATCCTTATACTACTCTCCTCCTTTCCCTACTCTCCTACATTCCACATTCTCTTCCTTCAGTCCATACACATGTACAGAAATACACATAAATCTTTAAATTATTATTAAAACAAACTCCAGGGTGCACATTTTCCACCTAATAGTGTTTAAAGCTGATCAACTGAATCGTTTTAGATGCTGAATCTAAAGGTGTTGATGAGATTTTGAGTGTAAACAAATCAGATGTGTTCCTCTGACTCGGGTATAATCAGGTTCTACAACACACACACACACACACACACACACACACACACACACACACACACACACACACACACACACACACACAAACAGGCAATATTAGCTGTGCTAAACTGAAGCTAATCTAAAGCTAAGCTGTGTGGAGCTGATAGGAGAAGTGAGCTAGCTTGCATTAGCCTCTGCAGAGACAGTTATAAACATTAACACCGCGTTACCTACAGCAGGTGTCGCAGAACCGTCATGTATACACTACTGTAATGACTATGAGATGTTATAATGCGCTGAGATGATGCTCTATGTGATAGCTAGCCCATGCTAATGCTAATGCTAGCTCCTATACCGTTACCTGTAATGTTGACGTTGTCATTTCATCTCACGCGCTCGCGATTTCTTCCTCTAGTTTTCGATATTAATGGCAGCCCTGAAACCGCGTTCTGTATTGACTGGGCTGTAAAACAAACAAAACTAATAACTTAAATTGGTTTTTTTTTTGTCACAGAATCAAACGCGTGTAAACAAAAACGCTTACATCCTCTCAGCCACAGCCCCGCCTTTCGAGCCACCGGCGCTGTGACGTCACCACGGCACAGGAAGTGACTGCACGGACTTCCTTTCAGGCGCAGATTATTTCTAAATATTATCATTTTTCTAGAAATACTTCTAGCACCATGTAGTAGCATCTAGAGTTTTTTTTTTTTCTAATAGCATATTAACCTGTGGGAAATTTTCCCGCCAAGAGCACAAACTACATTCCGGTCCAAACATGTAAACTCGAGATGAGAAATCCGAATCCGTTCACGAATTAAAATCCCTCTGAATCACTCAGTGAACAGATCCGATTCTCACGAGTCACATGAGTCACACGAGTCAGTAGGGATTCAGCCTGCGTTTGCAATGGAATTCCACTAGAGGGCTCTCACCGAATCATTTGAATGAACCGAATCCGTGGACTCATGAATCCCACTCACAAGCCCCCTGGTTCCGGCTTTATCAGTCCGCGCTACGAGTCCGTGGGTCCGCTGAATCCCACTGATCCGCCAGGACACGTGTAGGACACGCGAAACTGCGTCTCTTGTGTTTCTCACCATGCAGGAAGTTTCCTGAACAACTCAGTCAGCTACTTGTTTCTACAGTTACTTTCTGACCACAACTTTGAACAACCAAATGGTGTAATTTACAGTGTATTTAGTGCATGGTTTGAGTAACTCAGCATTACTTTGTCTTAAGTCACATGAGTGAAAGCCAAATAATTTTTTAGCTGTTTATTGTAAAACTGACATTAAAAAGCATTGTGGCAACTCTGCAGGAAAAACACAAAAATGAACAATAATTAATGCCAAAATGTTTATTCTAACGACAAATACCTGTACTTCCAGAGGGTATGAGGCGTGTTGGCTAATTCTCCTTCTTCTTCTTCTTGCTGCTGCTTCCATTAGGAGTCTCCACAGCAGATCATCCGTCTCCATCCCCCCCTGTCCTCTACATCTGCCTCTTTCACACCAACTACCTGCATGTCTTCCCTCACCACATCCATAAACCTCCTCCTTGTTCTTCCTCTTTTCCTCCTTCCTGGTGTCTCCATCCTCAGCATTCTCCTACTGATATACCCCATGTTCCTCCTCTGCACATGTCCAAACCATCTCAATCACGATGATCTGCTGTGGCGACCCTACTGGGAGAAGCTGAAAGAAGTTCTTATAAAAATAGTTTTTCAAGTGTAATTTTATTTGTTTACTTCTTAGAATGTTTTATTACAATTATTGTGCTTTACTACATTTTAAATAAAATCCATTACTGAATAATAAATAAAATCAATGCAAAAGGGAAAAACTACTGCACTGATCGATTGATGGGCAGAGAACAAACGCGCTAAACTCACAAGACAGAAAGATGGAGATGGACAAGATCCAGTGGTGACCTGAAAGAGAAGGATCGTCTCACTGATAGATGTTGTATGTGTTCGCTCACTGTCTCAATTCTGAATCTTTATTTGAGATTATTTTCATTTTCATAAATTACATTATATCAAGATTTTTTTTGCTGTGAATAACTGACATTAGACTCAAGTTATGGACTGGTGTTTTGTTTTGCACACACACACACACACACACACACACACACACACACACACGCACACACACATGCACACACACACACACACACACACACACACACACACACACACACACACACACACACACACACACACACAAAAAGAGAAACAGCTGCAGTTTGTGTCACAGTGATGGTGATTCTGCGTGCTTTAGAAGAAGAAACAGAATTGAGATGCAGCAGCAGGTGAAGAGGGATGTGGTGAAAGCCAAGGAGAAGGCATATGGGGAGCTGTAGGAGAAGTTGGACACTGAGGAAGGAGAAAAGGATTTGTAGCGATTGTCCAGGCAGAGGAACCGAGCTGGAAAGGATGTGCTGCAAGTTAGAGCAATAAAGGATGGAGATGGAAATGTGTTGACTAGTGAGGAGAGTGTGTTGAGAAGATGGAGGGAGTATTTTAAGCAGCTGATGAATGAGGAAAATGAGAGAGAGAGAAGGTTGGATGGTGTGGAGATGTGAAGCAGGATGTAGATAGGATTAGTAAGGAGGAAGTGAGAGCAGCGATTAAGAGGATGAAGAGTGGAAAGTCGGTTGGACCAGATGACATACCGGTAGAAGCATGGAGATGTTTAGGAGAGATGCAGTGGAGTTTTCAACAAGATTGTTTAACAAGCTGTTGGAAGGTGAGAAGATGCCTGAGGAATGGAGAAGGAGTGTGCTGGTACTGATCTTTAAGAATAAGGGAGATGTGCAGACCTGCAGTAACTACAGGGGAATTAAGTTGATCAGTCACATCATGAAGTTCTGGGAAAGAGTAGTGGAAGCCAGGCTGAGAGAAGAGGTGACCATCTGTGAGCAACAGTATGGTTTCATGCCGAGGAAGAGCACCACAGACGCCTTATTTGCTTTGAGAATGTTGATGGAGAAGTATAGAGAAGGACAGAAGGAGCTGCATTGTGTGTTTGTGGATTTAGAGAAAGCGTACGACAGGGTGGAGAGAGGAGTTGTGGTATTGTATGAGGAAGTCTGGTGTGCTAGAGAAGTATGTGAGGGTGGTGCAGGACATGTATGAGGGCAGTGTGACAGCAGTGAAGTGTGCAGTAGGAACGACAGACTGGTTCAAGGTGAAGGTTGGATCGGCTCTGAGCCCTTTTCTGTTTGCAGTGGTGATGGACAGGTTGACAGATGAGGTCAGACTGGAGTCTCCATCTTCATGTTATTTCAATCGACCAGCACCTTCTAGAACATTTAGTGAACCTCAATGTTTTATTTTATTAGTTTTTACCAGCAAAAATGGACTGCAAATTAACACACACACACACACACACACACACACACACACACACACACACACACACACACACACACACTGCATTTAGTTTCCTTGTTCAGCCGTGTGTTTAAGACCCTCAGGCTCGCAGGATGTGTGTCCGTGTTTATCTGGAGGAATGTAGTTAAAACTGGTTGCCATCGTGACTCTACAGGTACGAGGTCCATCTCGGAGTAACCCTTCTGTAATGGACGATGACCTTTTGACCCCATGTTCCCCTGGTGACCCTGCTGCCATGGAGATGACCTGGATGGAGGTGCCTAGTGAAAAACTGCTGGAGCCTATAGTGTGTATGGTAAGAAACAAATACGCACACACACACACACACACACACACACACACACACACACACACACACACACACACACACACACACACACACACACACACACACATATACAGGGAGTGCAGAATTATTAGGCAAATGAGTATTTTGACCACATCATCCTCGTTATGCATGTTGTCTTACTCCAAGCTGTATAGGCTGGAAAGCCTACTACCAATTAAGCATATTAGGTGATGTGCATCTCTGTAATGAGAAGGGGTGTGGTCTAATGACATCAACACCCTATATCAGGTGTGCATAATTATTAGGCAACTTCCTTTCCTTTGGCAAAATGGGTCAAAAGAAGGACTTGACAGGCTCAGAAAAGTCAAAAATAGTGAGATATATTGCAGAGGGATGCAGCAGTCTTAAAATAGCCAAGCTTCTGAAGCGTGATCATCGAACAATCAAGCGTTTCATTCAAAATAGTCAACAGGGTCGCAAGAAGCGTGTGGAAAAACCAAGGCGCAAAATAACTGCCCGTGAACTGAGAAAAGTCAAGCGTGCAGCTGCCAAGATGCCACTTGCCACCAGTTTGGCCATATTTCAGAGCTGCAACATCACTGGAGTGCCCAAAAGCACAAGGTGTGCAATACTCAGAGACATGGCCAAGGTAAGAAAGGCAGAAAGTCGACCACCACTGAACAAGACACACAAGCTGAAACGTCAAGACTGGGCCAAGAAATATCTCAAGACTGATTTTTCTAAGGTTTTATGGACTGATGAAATGAGAGTGAGTCTTGATGGGCCAGATGGATGGGCCCGTGGCTGGATTGGTAAAGGGCAGAGAGCTCCAGTCCGACTCAGACGCCAGCAAGGTGGAGGTGGAGTACTGGTTTGGGCTGGTATCATCAAAGATGAGCTTGTGGGGCCTTTTCGGGTTGAGGATGGAGTCAAGCTGAACTCCCAGTCCTACTGCCAGTTTCTGGAAGACACCTTCTTCAAGCAGTGGTACAGGAAGAAGTCTGCATCCTTCAAGAAAAACATGATTTTCATGCAGGACAATGCTCCATCACACACGTCCAAGTACTCCACAGCGTGGCTGGCAAGAAAGGGTATAAAAGAAGAAAATCGAATGATATGGCCTCCTTGTTCACCTGATCCGAACCCCATTGAGAACCTGTGGTCCATCATCAAATGTGCGATTTACAAGGAGGGAAAACAGTACACCTCTCTGAACAGTGTCTGGGAGGCTGTGGTTGCTGCTGCACGCAATGTTGATGGTGAACAGATCAAAACACTGACAGAATCCATGGATGGCAGGCTTTTGAGTGTCCTTGCAAAGAAAGGTGGCTATATTGGTCACTGATTTGTTTTTGTTTGGTTTTTGAATGTCAGAAATGTATATTTGTGAATGTTGAGATGTTATATTGGTTTCACTGGTAAAAATAAATAATTGAAATGGGTATAAATTTGTTTTTTGTTAAGTTGCCTAATAATTATGCACAGTAATAGTCACCTGCACACACAGATATCCCCCTAAAATAGCTCAAACTAAAAACTACTTCCAGAAATATTCAGCTTTGATATTAATGAGTTTTTTGTGTTCATTGAGAACATGGTTGTTGTTCAAATTGAATCCTCAAATGAAATTAATCCTCAAAAATACAACTTGCCTAATAATTCTGCACTCCCTGTATATATATATATATATATAATGTATGTATATATTGTAGCACCTTGCTGCAGAGGTGGGCTGAATACAGACCGTATAACGGTGTCTGTCCTGCTGTTATTGTTCACCTCCAGCCGTGTCTGGTTTCATCACTCCGCCTCCCTGCAATGTGCTTTGTGGCTTTTCACAACAGTGGTGCTGAACTGGCACTGTCCCTTCAGCACTCCGCCGGCGGTTGTGTTTTCGAGCGTTTTTTCTTTTGTTGCAGGGGTCAGCGGCCTGTCATCACACTGCCCCCTCCTCTTCAGCTCCGGACCCACTGTTGGTAGTGCTTCTGCCCAGAGTCTGCATCTTGAAAGAGGCGCATCTGCGTTTCCGTGACTGGCCCAGTGAGTTCTTTCATGATTTCTCCCAGGTGGTGCAGGTGGTTTTAGGGCTTAGCATCGGGTGCCAGTGCCACTTTCCAGTATCTTTTGGTCAGATTTAGCGTGAAGATGAATCTGGCCTTCTGCAGATGCTCCACCAGATTGTCTACCACAGAGAGTGGGTAGTTATCAAACTCCAAGGCCTGGTTTAGCTTACGAAAATTGTTGCACAGCATGAGGCTCCCATCCGGCTTTGGCACCACCATGATGGGGCTGGAACAGGAGCTTGCAGATTCCACAATGATTCCAACCCACAGCATTTTGTTTATCTCCTCCTCTACAGCTTGACGATAATTTAAACCTCTCCTATCAATCCAGCACAACCAGACCCCTATAGACTGATCCTCTTTCTTTTACATTTACATTATAATAAAATTATTATTATTTTAACACCACTGTACAACTGGACTCTGTATGCAGTGCTGTAAAATGAAGGAGTGTTTACTTAAGTGTGTGTGTGTGTGTGTGTGTGTGTGTGTGTGTGTGTGTGTAAATGAATGTGTGTGTATGTGTTTATGAATGTGTGTGTGTGTGTGTGTGTGTGTTGGTGAATGTATGTGAATGTGTGTGTATATGTGTATGTGAATGTGTGTGTGTGTGTGTGTGTGTGTGTGTGTGTGTGTGTGTGTAAATGAATGTGTGTGTATGTGTTTATGAATGTGTGTGTGTGTGTGTGTGTGTTGGTGAATGTATGTGAATGTGTGTGTATATGTGTGTGTATGTGTGTGTATGTGTTGGTGAATGTGTGTGTATATGTGTGTGTATGTGAATGTGTGTGTATGTGTGTGTATGTGTTGGTGAATGTGTGTGTGTATGTGAATGTGTGTGTGTGTGTTGGTGAATGTGTGTGTATATGTGTGTGTATGTGAATGTGTGTGTAAATGTGTGTGTATGTGTGTATGTGTTGGTGAATGTGTGTGTATATGTGTATGTGAATGTGTGTGTGTGTGTGTGTGTGTGTGTGTGTGTGTGTGTGTGTGTGTGTGTGTAAGTGTGTGTATGTGTGTGCATGTGTTGGTGAATGTGTGTGTATAAGTGTGTATCAACAACACTTTCTTTACTAAAAATCTAGTTGCATTAAGACACTAAGGTTCACCCAAAATACTCAACTCTCAACTAAATCTGAACAAAAACGTGTAAATAAAAAAAAAAGCTCCTTAATAAAATTTGTGTTCTAAATCACAGCACAGGATATATACACACACACACACACACACACACACACACCGATCAGCCATAACATTATGACCACCTGCCTGATATTGTGTGGTCATGTGGAGCATCAACAGCATGAACTTCAGTAGTTTGAACTACAGGAGCTCGTCTGTTGGATCGGACCACACGGACCAGCCTTCACTCCTCACGTGCATCAATGAGCCTCGGAAATATAATCGAGCCTTTCTAATCAATAAATACATACACTAACAGGTGCCATGATGAAGAGATAATCAGTGTTACTCACT
This sequence comes from Silurus lanzhouensis, assembly GCA_039877035.1. Taxonomy (NCBI): domain Eukaryota; kingdom Metazoa; phylum Chordata; class Actinopteri; order Siluriformes; family Siluridae; genus Silurus; species Silurus lanzhouensis. Next base: position 15,668 of record JBCEWE010000593.1, read on the forward strand.
TCACCACTCAGTTAGAATGTCAATGTTACGCCTAATGTCTCTCTCTCTCTCTCTCTCTCTCTCTCTCTCTCTCTCCCTCTCTCTCTCTCTCTCTCTCTCTCTCTCTCTCTCTCTCTCTCTCTCTTTATTATTCGTTAAACCAAACTCAAAAGCATGAAGACACAATATACTTGTAAACGTTTTAAAATAATTTTGGTGTTTTAAATTACATAAAATTATCAGGACACCAAACGGTACTTTTGACTTTTGCTATGTTTCCACACGGACAGTTAAAGAGGTGATACCGGAGAAACTCTTCTTACGTATGTTTAATGTCTTTGAGGGAAATATTCACTGAGATTAATGTTTTTTTTTTATGTTTGTGAAGAGAGTTGACAGAGACGACAGAGAGCGCCCCCTGTCTGTTTTCTTTATTTTACAAAAGCACAGGGTTTTGTTGTTATTATGAGTGAATACAAATAAAAGTAGACACTGTACAATAAAAAAACTGAGAAATTTACGTTGGTTTCTGTGTTACGAGAAAAAAATTCTACAAAACTCACCCAGAGGGTTAAGAGGGCGGATTTTGGTGCTGATTTGAGATTTGGCACATCAGTTTAGGACTTTGTGAATAAATGTGTGTTGCGTTGCAGGTTTTAATTTCGCCTCTTTATTATTTATTTATTTATATTTGTAATAAATAATTTTTTAAAAATTGTGCATCATTCGCACATTAATAACATTAGTGCCGTTAAAATTAATTTGCATTAATGTGTTCAATAAACATAAATTATATAAAATAAAATAATATATATATAAAATATAATATAATTACTTAAAAAAAATAAAATGTATAATTCATATTTGATTGTAAATCAGTTTCTGATTAAACGAATATTCAGATATATATTAATATTTATCAAACCAAACAAAGCAAACAGATAAAACAGATAATATACATTTATATTTATATTTGACTTAAACAACAATCAGAACGTGACCTCGTTTAAAAACATTTACATAAATATTAATTATTATATTCTTTTGGTACAAAAAAGATTATTACTAAAATGCAAATATGCCAATAGGACAAAAAGTGATAAATATTTACTAGAAATTAATTATTATACATAATAAATGGCAGCAAATTAATTTACAGTACAAATGATGATGATGAGATTCAGATCCAGAAGTTGAGTTCTGTACTCTCACACAGCACGGCTTTACTGTAGTCCTAAAAGGATAAAAAATATACTGTAGTTAATTTCAGATATCAGTCATTAATCAGCATATTGGTGTATATTTCTATTAATGATACTTTTTCCTAATATTGGATGTCAATTGTTTTCAGTCAAACGAATCTAGATTTTAAATGTCCACAGTGTATCATGTGATCTCTTAGCCAATCAGAGCGCACCATTTTTAAATTGTTTTATCGTGGTGTCTTGATGGTGGAGAGGATTGTTTATTATTAGTTGTTACCTGAGGCGACGGGGACGTTTGCGTCTCCACGAGCGACTCGAAGCCAAAACTGAAGATTCCATCAGAGTCGTGAGTTTCCATTTTCATTCCGTCTCTTTGATCTGATTCCGCTTGGAGGAATTCGCGTTCTGTCTGGATTGTCACGTGACGTGCTTGGTAGAGTTCCTGATCACGCAAAATGTCGCTGTAAGAATAAGCTCTGTGTTCTTGTTCTTCTTGGGGATTTTCCGTTTGTTCATTTCCTGCAGTCCAGGATCCGTAAAAATCTTCATGAGGATTTTTATTCCTCTGGAGGCAAAAGGCTTTCATTTCTTTTCTGAGATTTCCTTCTTCACAGGAATCTGAGTCAGAGCCAAAGTGAGGACATCTCAGGCCATCATTCTGGCAGGAGGATATTTGGAGGTGCAGCTGAGAGGACAGGTAGGAGATGTAGCGTATGGCGAGTCTCAGCGTCTCGATCTTGGTGAGCGTCTGTCCAGTCGGAGCAACAAACGGTGGAAGGAACGTCCTGAGATAGTGGAGCGATTTGGTCAGATCTCTCATCCGCAGCTTCTCTTTCTCGCTGGCGTTCCGTCTCTGCCTGCTCGGGTTCTTGGAACGCATCCTTCTCGGCTTTGGCCTTCCTTCGCTTGCAGATTCGGGAGATGAGATGTTGTAGATCTCTGAATCTGAGCTAAAAGAGCTGTAGCTGAAGAAAGAAGGAGAAAGATCCATCCTACTTGCTTTCAGAGGGATGAGTGTAGGCTGGAGAGTCGGATTCGGAGGAGGATTTTATACAGCAGGAGGTGTGAAGTGACACCTCCACAGGCGTCTTCTGCCCACTGCTGTCTGTCTGTTGAGGACATTGGGAAAGAAAACGAGCGAGGGAGAGAAAGAGAGCGAGAGAGAGTCCACCTGTTCTGTCTGGACTTTGGATTTGGGAAATATAGAAATCAAATGAATTAAACTGGATTGAGATAAATGTGTTGTGAATAATAAAAAAAAAAAAACCAGATGATATAATAAAGAATGATGATGTAGATTATTTGAGGCAAATAATAATATAGTGAATGAAACGTGTTTTTTTTGTTGTCTTTAAGCATCTCTACTAAAAATACTTCACAAAAAATTCTTTCACACCTCAGATCGTAATAATCTCTGATTTCACCTGCTACATGGGGAGGGGGCGTGGCCTAAAGGCTGGAGGATTCCTCAGTTCGTCTTTTGTTCATTTTTTTGCAATTTTTAAAAGTTCCACTTTTACACCAATAAATACAACTGGAACTCTTTCAGGAACTCTGGATAACAATTTATTTAAATGATATTGATTTGGATTTGCATAAACCGGTGTAAAGATAAACTGAGTTGAACAGATAGAACCTGGAAATTCATGAATTCTAGTGTAAAGACACCATAAGAAAGAAAATACTATAATAATATTAATAATAATAATTGAATTACATTAAATAAATCATAATTTTCATGGCCAGTTCCCCCCAAGACTTTATCTTTTATTAATTCATCTTTTTAAAGTTAGAGTCAGTGTTGAGACAGAGTTGAGTCAGAATTGAATCAGTGCTGAGACAGAGTTGAGACAGAGTTGAGTCAGAGTTGAGTCAGTGCTGAGACAGAGTTGAGTCAGAGTTGAGACAGAGTTGAGTCAGTGTTGAGTCAGTGCTGAAACAGAGTTGAGTCAGAGTTGAGACAGAGTTAAGACAGAGTTGAGTCAGTGTTGAGTCAGTGCTGAGACAGAGTTGAGTCAGAGTTGAGACAGAGTTAAGACAGAGTTGAGTCAGTGTTGAGACAGAGTTGAGTCAGTGCTGAGACAGAGTTGAGTCAGAGTTAAGACAGAGTTGAGTCAAAATCTATATTTGTCTAATAACATGACAAAAACATTAAAAATGTTGATAAAATACAACCTACTCACCAGAGATGCAGACTCATAATGTGCAGCGCCCCCCAGAGGCTGTAATCCAGTTATACGGCTCGTATTCACTGGTCTGGAAGTGGAGAACAAACACTTTCGTGGGCTGAGACACGCTAGCGAGCTTCAGGGTTGGCCGACCTCCTCATCATGTCTAGTGTTTCTGGAAAAGTCCGCCCTTGAAAATGTATTTTTAAGTATGTCTGAGAACAAATCAATTTATTTTCCTCTGTCAGTAATTATATTGTGGGCATAAACAAAAAGTCTTCTTCTGATGTATGAACGTGTGCAGAGCTACACACGTGTTTTACCAGTCGAACTCGGCTGTAACAGTTTCCCTCTGAACAACCAATCAGAGGACGGAACAGTGCTGACACTATTCTGAGCCAGTGATCTGCTCTGTGAGGAGAATCTGAAATCTGATTGGATAAAGAAACAGAGCTGTTGGTAATATTCTCGATGGTAAAATTCCAGCAGTACTGATTCTGAAGGCTCTGAGCAGATTAGATTTACATGGCAGCACATAGAGGCTGAAATCTGATTGGACAAAAAATCTAACATCCACATCCACGTACTGAAGCAGTGCAGCCGAGAGAAACACTCCCACATGAAGAGAAGAAACTGATGGAATAAATTAATATGATTTCATGGAACAAATATAGAATTTAGGCTGTAAATGTAGATGCTTCAGATAGTGTTTAGACCAGCAGAGAAGGATTTACTGACCCTGACCCCCCACTGGAGTCTATTGACACTATGGAGTCTAAACACTGCTGAATCTGAACACTATAGAATACAAACACCATGGAATATGAACCTTTTCTTATATATATATATATATATATAGGAGAGAAATGTAAAAAAACGTAAATGTTAAAAAAAACTTTTAGACGTTTTATAAAAAAAAGGGACCCAATAAATCCCCCACACACTGTAGTGCACATTAATTATTTTATTTATTTTTACACTCACGAAATAAATAAATAGATAAAAATAAATGAAAAAAACAAATTGAGAAACAGAGACATTGAAAGGACAAGTCCATTCCAGTCGGAGACAAAAATAAAGACGAGCAGATATTTATGGCTTTCCTTTACACAATGACACAGACACGAAGATGACCAAACACACGTTTTTCACACATTTATAAAACACTATTATTATTATTATTATTCACACACCAGTTTGTTTACAGCACGTTTATTCCACATCACCGTCGTTCTTTTCTTTTTTCTGCTTTATAAATGTGTTTAGCGATTAAACGCAGAGCTGCAGGAATGGATTCCAAGCCTAAACATGTCTCATTGAATTCTCACCTTTAGCATGAGGGCGTTTTAACATTCGGGACAAAAGCGTTCCAGAGGAATGACTTACAGAGAAACAGTGAGGTTTTGTAAATATTGACTGGAGTGTATATTATCAAACAAACATGCTAAGACTTTCAGTCAGGTTTAGCGTTAGCATCTCTGTCCTTTTTTTCAGATGGATTTAGATTTGTTACAGTGTCTGAAGTTCGCTTCAGTACGAGCTTCTAGAGCTAATGCTAATGTAGCAAGTAATCAAAGCTCATAGTCTCCAGATTAGCATCATGCAGTCTACATAAGAAATGAAAGGTCTAAACCTGATGTAAAGTCCAGACCTGGTGATTTGAGACCTTTACAAGCCTTCACGCACTCTGCACATGGTTGTGTATCCGCCCGAGTTTTATTTACAGTGACACAAAATGCACACGAGAAGCCATTCAGACCGTTCACTTGGTTTAATGACACTGAAATACACACACAGGCATGCAGCTTATCAGCTAGCTGTTAGCACACTTAAAAACCAACGTCCAGTCCAAATCCAGGGTTCATCTTGTTGTTGGTGTTTTGGAGGTTGTGTGAATGGTGTGGTGAGGGTTGAGCTTCACACCATGTTACTCAAATCACTGTACTAGCCCTGGTTGGTATGGCTTCACTTCTAGCGCCTGGCTAAAGCGATATCAGGATGTTTACATCAACCAGATATATTTTGTGCATTTTGTCCACAAGGTAATTTATCAGCATAGTTAATGTGAGGAAGAACATCTGTGAGGGCAAAATACAAAATACACTTCCACAAGTGTACAACCCCGTACCTTCCAAACCTTCTAATGTGTGAGCGCTCCAATACTGTAGATGGTGCTGTTTAAATTTCAGGACGAAAGGATACAAGTGCGCAAAAACAGCGTTCATTTTCGAGTTATTTTTAGAAATCCAGCAGACGAATAAAGAAAATCACAAAGTCGAGGTCAAGGACAAACACAGCATCAGACAATCAGCAAACAACATGAAGATGGCAGGAGCAGAGACGTGGAATGTAAATCAAAACCAGAGAATTAAACAGAAACACGAGGTGGAGATGGAGAGAGTTAGCAAACAGAGCGTATATACTTCACAAAAGAGTCAGTGATTGGAAGTCCTTTATATTGGAGTCAACGAAGTCCTTTATATATCCGGCGCCAGTGTGTGTGTGTGTGTGTGTAATTAAAAACCGGTGTGTGTGTGTGTGTGTGTGTGTGTGTGTGTGTGTGTGTGTGTGTGTGTTTGGTTTGTGTTGGAACATTAAAACAGGATTATCAACAATCAAAAGATTAAGGACATCTGGAAATTGACCAATAGCAGGAAAGGGGCAGAAACAAGACTCAAATCAGGACCAATCACAATGCAGCGCAGGAAAGTGTATTGTCACTCCTCAAAGTCATGGATGTCGTAGAGACTCGTATAGGGATTGTGTTCAAGACAAAGCGATTCAAACCTCACAACATTTACGCTACGCTACAATTACATCACACGTCACCTTCAGCCGACCTCTGTCTTTGCACGAAATACAGCGAGGAGATTAGACAACTGCCATGTATTCACCTCTGAAACCCTGACTCCAGAGCGAGTCTCAGGAACAGAAGTAGGACCCGTGTCCAGGTGAGGAACATGACATGAAAAGAATTGTTCTATTGAACAATCACGACAACAACACAAGAGTGGCTCACGTTCTTTACGTTCTTTTTTGTGCAGTTTGTCTTCAAGGTCGTTTCTTAGCATACTTAATGTGAGTAAAGACTTCTATGAAGGGTAGGTGAAGACAAAATACACTTCCATGAGCATGCAAGCTCGCGTACCTTCCATACGCTCTCATGTATGAGCGCTGCAGCACAGGTGGCGCTGTTTAAATTTCAGGACGAAAGGAGGACGCAGGTGGCGTGAAGGTTGTGTGAGCTATTTCAGGAAATCTCCCGAACGTCAGAAGAAGCATCAGAGAATCCTGAGATCTCTGCGTTTTCATTGGCTCATTAGACGTTCTTCACGTTATTACTCTAATGTTGAGTCTTTGTAAAATTTTCAGAAAACGCTCAAGTACCAACAGAACACATTGGTTCTGGTTTGAGGGACCACATAAACGGTCACCATGACGACAGTGATAGTCCTCATTACGACACAGAAACGAGGTTGGGTCTCAGATTGACTCTGTTAGTCTCTATGATTAGTCGTTTATTTAAACAATACAAAAATGCAATAGTTAAAATATTTATTCTGACGAATAATTGCGGTGCAACCAATCAAATGCGAATGGTGCTGTTAGCCCCACCCCTGGGATCCTCCCATTTGCCCCTGTTTATTTTATTTTTTATTTTTCAGTGCAGTGAAACAACATCTGAACAATTTTCTCATTATTAATATTATTTTGGAATAAGTGACATTATGATGGTTAGTTTGAAGTGATGATGTTTAACCAGATGTTAGTAATAAATTATGATTTATATCTACAAATCTACACAGATGATCTGCGAGTCGTAAACATGCGTTTTTATTTTTGGTCTCTGGACTTTTTGATAGTAAAGTTGCTAGAAAGAGACATTCTACCAGCCTTTATGTTTGTGTGTGTGTGTGTGTTGGGGGGTATGGGTTCCCATCACAGCAGAACTTTCTCTCTGGTTTCTGGTAGTTTCAGAGCCAGCACTCCCCCACACACCAGCGCACCACAGGACAGGAGGATGGGAACGACTTTGGTGACCCCCACAAACGAGGAGAAGATGGAGCTGCCCAAGATGGCCGCCAGTTTACATGTTGCGTTCAGGACACCGAACGCTGTGGCTCTGTAGAAACAAGACCAAAGGGAAAAAAGTGTAAAAAATAAAAGACGTGAGCAAAGATTTTAAAGATTTAATCCTGGTTGAAAAGTAGAACTTTTAAACTGAATAATAATTTCTTTAAACCACATACACAAAATGGCCGCTGATATTTGAAACACTGTTTGTGTACTTGCTTTGTGTTTGTGTGCTGCAAGAACAATGGAAGTGGAAGTGGAAGTGCAATAGGATACACAATATGTCAAAAGTATTGGGACACTAAACACTAAAATTAACTGGTGTTCTTGGTATAGTTACTGCTCAAAGTGTAAAAACTTCAGTTCGATGCTGATTGTCTTGTTTAGCTAACCAGTGTTTTTAACCAAAATCTTATGCTAGTTCTTTATGCTCCGTCTTGGTGATAGTGGGCAGGGGGATGGAGAGGAGTTATAGATGTTGAATCAGTACCTTTTTGAGGCGGGGTAAATCTCCACGGTGATGACCTGGATGCCGTTCCACGCTGCCACACTGACACCGCAGAACAGACACTGCAAGGCAATGATAGCCGCCTGACTGAAGGTCAGGAAGAGGAAGAAGGTGCAGCCGGCTGAGATGAGCATGGAACCTCCTGTAGACAGACAACAATCAAATACAGAGGAGATTCAGATTTTTACGGTCAGTTCCTCTCATCAATTATGTTATGGTAGCTATAAACGCTTGTTCCTTCTATGTTTATTCTCAATCAGAGAAAATAATTCAAGTTTGTTACCATAGAAACCACAAAAAAGTGTAAATTCCTCTGTCCTGATGTCGAAAAGAACCAGCTGTTACACTGACACTGGAGACTCTTTCCTTACATTTTACATAAACATCTTCTTACTTTAAATAACATGTGGGTCAGAACAGCATCAGTTACACCATTAGCCTTGAAAACTTTTGATACCACCTTGTATTGCAGGGGGAGTGTGAGCTCAGTGACAGGGGGGAGTGTGAGCTCAGTGACAGGGGGAGTGTGAGCTCAGTGGCAGGGGGGAGTGTGAGCTCAGTGGCAGGGGGGAGTGTGAGCTCAGTGGCAGGGGGGAGTGTGAGCTCAGTGACAGGGGGAGTGTGAGCTCAGTGGCAGGGGCAGTGGGAGCTCAGTGGCAGGGGGAGTGTGAGCTCAGTGACAGGGGGAGTGTGAGTTTAGTGGCAGGGGCAGTGGGAGCTCAGTGGCAGGGGGAGTGTGAGCTCAGTGGCAGGGGGGGTGTGAGCTCAGTGACAGGGGGAGTGGGAGCTCAGTGGCAGGGGGGAGTGTGAGCTCAGTGGCAGGGGGAGTGTGAGCTCAGTGGCAGGGGGAGTGTGAGCTCAGTGACAGGAGGAGTGTGAGCTCAGTGACAGGGGGGAGTGTGAGCTCAGTGACAGGGGGAGTGTGAGCTCAGTGACAGGGGGAGTGGGAGCTCAGTGACAGGGGGAGTGTGAGCTCAGTGGCAGGGGGAGTGTGAGCTCAGGGACAGGGGGAAGTGTGAGCTCATTGACAGGGGGAGTGGGAGCTCAGTGAAAGGGGAGTGTGAGCTCAGTGACAGGGGGAGTGGGATCTCAGTGTCAGGGGGAGTGTGAGCTCAGTGACAGGGGGAATGGGAGCTCAGTGGCAGGGGGAGTGTGAGCTCAGTAACAGGGGGAGTGTGAGCTCAGTGACAGGGGGGAGTGGGAGCTCAGTGAAAGGGGAGTGGGAGCTCAGTGACAGGGGGAGTGGGATCTCAGTGTCAGGGGGAGTGTGAGCTCAGTGACAGGGGGGAGTGTGAGCTCAGTGGCAGGGGGAGTGTGAGCTCAGTAACAGGGGGAGTGTGAGCTCAGTGACAGGGGGGAGTGTGAGCTCAGTGACAGGGGGAGTGGGAGCTCAGTGAAAGGGGAGTGGGAGCTCAGTGACAGGGGGAGTGGGAGCTCAGTGGCAGGGGGGAGTGGGAGCTCAGTGACAGGGAGAGTGGGAGCTTAGTGGCAGGGGGAGTGGGAGCTCAGGGGGAGTGGGAGCTCAGTGACAGGGGGAGTGTGAGCTCAGTGGGAGTGGGAGCTCAGTGACAGAGGGAGTGTGAGCTCAGTGGCTGCGGGAATGTGAGCTCAGTGTCAGGGGGAGTGTGAGCTCAGTGACAGGGGGAGTGTGAGCTCAGTGACAGGGGGAGTGTGAGCTCAGTGACAGGGGGAGTGTAAGCTCAGTGGTAGGGGGGAGTGGGAGCTCAGTGACAGGGGGAGTGTGAGCTCAGTGTCAGGGGGAGTGTGAGCTCAGTGACAGGGGGAGTGTGAGCTCAGTGGGAGTGGGAGCTCAGTGACAGAGGGAGTGTGAGCTCAGTGGCTGCGGGAATGTGAGCTCAGTGTCAGGGGGAGTGTGAGCTCAGTGACAGGGGGAGTGTGAGCTCAGTGACAGGGGGAGTGTGAGCTCAGTGACAGGGGGAGTGTAAGCTCAGTGGTAGGGGGGAGTGGGAGCTCAGTGACAGGGGGAGTGTGAGCTCAGTGACAGGGGGAGTGTGAGCTCAGTGTCAGGGGGAGTGTGAGCTCAGTGACAGGGGGAGTGTGAGCTCAGTGGTAGGGGGGAGTGTGAGCTCAGTGACAGGGGGAGTGTGAGCTCAGTGTCAGGGGGAGTGTGAGCTCAGTGACAGGGGGAGTGTGAGCTCAGTGGTAGGGGGGAGTGTGAGCTCAGTGACAGGGGGAGTGTGAGCTCAGTGACAGGGGGAGTGTGAGCTCAGTGACAGGGGGAGTGTGAGCTCAGTGGTAGGGGGGAGTGGGAGCTCAGTGACAGGGGCAGTGGGAGCTCAGTGGCAGGGGGGGAGTGGGAGCTCAGTGACAGGGGGAGTGGGAGCTCAGTGGCAGGGGGGAGTGGGAGCTCAGTGGCAGGGGGAGTGGGAGCTCAGTAATGGATCTGGGTTACTGATTTGGAGGGTTGGGGTTTCAAGCCCCTTTATTGCCAAGCTGCCACTCTTGCACAAGGCCCTAAGAGCTCCACACTGGGATATTCCTTCAGTGCACTGTTGTCAGAGCTGCTGTTATAGGAAATTAATCAGCACCTTCTGACCAATCAGGATCCAGAACTCAATGTTTATATTTGTTTAACTAACCAATTATTTTAATTCTCCCGATCTTATCCATGAAGAGTGCCGAGATGATATTTCCGGGAAGCACAGCCAGACTTCCCAGAAAGCTGACCAAGTAAACGAGGACATCGTTTTCCTCCTGGACGTTGAAATGGCAGCCCTTCCTGGGGTGGAGGAAACTCGTGTTGTCCATCGTGCAGTCAATGAAGTTCTTTTTATCAAAATCTGAAGAAATAACACACACACACACACACACACACACACACACACACACACACACGCGTCACCTCCAGGTCTCCTCAGGCATCACGTGATGCCGATTCATAACCGTGCTTCATTCTGACCGGTGTTGTTGAAGGTGGTGTATCTGAAGCTGCAGTTTTCAAAATAGGTGTCTGTAGACCTGATGTCCTCAAAAAAACAGTTCTCAAAGAGCGAGTCCTCGAACTTCACAGACTTCATCTCAATGCCGATGAACCTGGGTAAAAAAACGTGATGTAATAAAACACGCACACACACACACACACACACACACACACACACACACACACACACACACACACACACACACACACACAGCTGACCACGTTTCTACGTTTGTACTATACGCACTTGTCGTTGATGTATTTTCCATCGCTGTGGATTTGATTCTCCAGGGAGAAGTTGAAGTGAAAGTTTTCGATTTTCTCTCTGGGGAAATTCTTCACCTTGGACTCGTACTCCTCATACTGTAGGTGCTTGATCATGTCTGGAAACCACACGGCTAATCCGTAGTAACTACAACGCACAATTGGAGAACATTAGAATCATGTTGAAGCTGTAACATTATGAGCACTTTTCTGCAAAAACTATGCTGACTTTATACCGTACCAGGAGGACCAGACCTGTCAGGTTTACATGATGCTAACTGGGGCTGCTACACGTATGTGATATTTTACTAAATTATCTGCATTTAATTGTGACGCTGTGTAATTATTATGTATTTCACTAACATGCTGTGGACACCTGAGCATAAGATATCTGTATGTGCTTCTTTTTGAACATCCCATTCCACATTTATTCTCCATTGGCTGTTATAATGAGCTCCACTCTTCTGGGAAGATGTTCCATTCGATTTTGTGGAGATTTGTGGAGATTAATTCAGCTACAAGTGTGTTAGTAAAGTGAGGTAGTAATGTAGGTGAGAAGGTGAGGAGGTCTGGGGTGCAGTCAGCAGTCACATTCATCCCAAAGGTGTTCAATAGGGTTTAATAGCAGGAGATCTTTTAACCCATTTAAAGCAGATTTTCATGAAGTTGGCTTTGTGCACATGCTGGAACATGTCTCTTAATTCAAGTAAAGGGAAAATTTCATGCTCCTGCATCCAAAGACGTCTGATAAAAGTTTGTGGTAAGAGTTAAGAGAAAATGCACATCTGGCTGGACAAGGCTGATGTCCTAATACTTTTGACATGCACAACTCAAGGGAACATTTTTATTCATTTCTAGAGCGTGTTCATGTTGGACATGTTTTACCTGAAAGCCATCGTAAACCAAATCACGGCCATGAGGAGTGTAGCGAGTCTCAGATCGTGAGCTAAGAGAGATGCGACGTTCTTCAGCACCTGCACACGGTATGAAACAACGCATTAAACACATCCTGAGGGTAAAACTCACGCCAGCGTAGGTCATAAACCCAGTGATGAGTTTACCAGTCTGATCAGAGTCACCGTGCGAACCGCCCATCTCTGGAAAGTTGTTCCTGTGGAGGTCTGAATCTCGAAGAACTCGTCCTCCTGCGTCTTCGGGGTTTTGATCTGAGAAACCTGAGCAGGAAACAGAAGCTTTAGTGTTCCTTCATATAGAAATGTGATCATCTTTTTCATCTTCAGTAGAACCTCACTCACGGTGAACACTCGCTCCGGTTCTCCTTTTGCTCTCCAGTTCGTGTCGTGAACCCGCTTCAGGATCATCCAGGCCTCATCGTGTTTCGCATGCTGGAGTAACATGGAAAAAAGAAAAAGAACAGAAAGAAATTAATCAATGAAACAAAATAAAGGACAAGGGACAACAAAAAAGAGAGAAATAGAGAAAGATGGAAAGAAAGAAAGAAAGAAAGAAAGAAAAAAATTAAGAGAAAAGAGGAAAAAATAAATTCTATGTTTATTTATATTTATAAGTCACATTTGTCTCTGTCTGCTCTTCACTTTCCTTATTTGGTCACAGCTTCCTGTGTTTGTTAACTTGTTCTCTCTCCTGATTGATTATCCTGTTCCTGTTCCTCTACCTGTTCCTGTACATGTTCCTGTACCTGTTCCTGTTCCTGTACCTCCACCTGTTCCTCCACCTGTTCCTGTTCCTGTACCTGTTCCTCCACCTGTTCCTGTTCCTGTACCTGTTCCTCCACCTGTTTCTGTTCCTGTACCTGTACCTGTACCTGTACCTGTTCCTCTACCTCTACCTCTACCTGTACCTGTACCTGTTCCTCTACCTGTTTCTGTACCTGTACATGTTCCTGTACCTGTACCTGTTCTCGTACCTGTACCTGTTCCCGTACCCGTACTTGTACCTGTTCCTGTACCTGTACCTCTTCCTGTACCTGTACCTGCTCCTCTTCCTGTACCTGTTCCTCTACCTGTACCTGTACCTCTTCCTGTACCTGTACCTGCTCCTCTACCTGTACCTGTTCCTCTACCTGTACCTCTACCTGTACCTGTTCCTGTACCTGTACCTGTTCCTCTACCTGTTTCTGTACCTGTACATGTTCCTGTACCTGTACATGTTCCTGTACCTGTACCTGTACCTGTTCTCGTACCTGTACCTGTTCCCGTACCCGTACCTGTACCTGTTCCTGTACCTGTTCCTGTTCCTGTACCTGTTCCTGTACCTGTTCCTCTACCTCTACCTGTACCTGTTCCTGTACCTGTTCCTCTACCTGTTCCTCTACCTCTACCTGTACCTGTTCCTGTACCTGTACCTGTTCCTCTACCTGTTTCTGTACCTGTACCTGTTCTAGTACCTGTACCTGTTTCTGTTCCCATACCTGTTCCTGTACCTGTACCTGTTACTGCTTCCTTGTTGAAGAACGTGTTAATTTCTGCTCTGTTGCAAGTGTTTAAGAATTTCGGGCTGAATTTCAGCACATACATGTTGACCTTTGACCCTGTACCTCTAGCAGGAAGCGAGGACTCTCTGGCATGAAGCTGAGGCCGATGAGGGCGGCGACGGCGGGCAGGGCACAAACCAACACAAAAACACGCCAACTGTGGAACTGAAACTCCGAACCCATACTGAAACCCCATCCTGAACACACACACACACACACACACACACACACACACACACACACACACACACACACACACACACACACACATTATTGTGTTATAAAGGCGTATTTGTTATAAAGGTCTTATTAATGTTTAATATCTGCAGAATTATGAGCATTGTTATACAATTGTTACAGACAGTTATCAATGTTTTAGAGTGTTAATAATGTGTTAAACTGTTCTTTAGTGTGCGATGTAACCGAATGTTAACGTGTTATAACTGTGCCATATCAGAATCAGAATCAGGTTTATAGGCCAAGTGTGTTTACACACACAAGGAATTTGGTTCCAGCTGTTAGTGATTCTCAAAGTACAGATATAAATTCAACTATACATTTTATACTGTAGTAAAGAGGTTGATGTTATAGAGGCGTTATTAACGTTATAATCGTACTATAGTAAAGGGGTTGATGTTATAGAGGCGTTATTAACGTTATAATCGTACTATAGTAAAGGGGTTGATGTTATAGAGGCGTTATTAACGTCATAATCGTACTATAGTAAAGAGGTTGATGT
>JBCEWE010000593.1:35000-40000 GCA_039877035.1 Silurus lanzhouensis
AAAATGGATGCAGCTGCAGAAGGATGCAGAAGGTTCCAGATGTCAGAAGTGTGTTTACGTGGAGATTTAACTCTAAATAAAACCTTTTTCATATTAGGGGGTGGTTATATGCTATAAGTACATTGTTGCTAGGCAACTAGAAATCTCAATCATATGTTTGCTAGCTAGCAATAAATCTCTAGAGTCTTTATACGCTCAGTGAATAGATGCAGAAGTGATGGAAATTAACCTGAACATCAACGTTTACCTCAGATGTGTTGACAAATGAAAAAGAATTATAACAACCAACATTAATTTATAATTACACTTAGCATGGAGATATAAATGAGCTTCTGAGATTGGGAGGAAAATCAGTATACAACTAAAATGATTTACAGTACAACATGCATGAGCTAGGAGATAGATAGCTGGCATGTCACTGGCAAACTTCATGAAAACTAGCCAGAACATCAACATTTACCTCAGACATTTCATGGGTGGTTTTTTTAATCGGAAGAGAAATGCTATTACTGCACAACTGGGTAGCGTGGCTGCAAGGTTACACTAGATAATGATGGAAACAAAGGAATTAACTAGCTAGCATGTGGTCAGTAAGCTTATTATACACTGTGTAGATAGAAGTGAGAGTAAAAAATGAGACAAAACTATCTAAATCATTAACATTTACCACAGGTTTGCTGGTAAATAAATGTAAAAAATGTTTATAACAACAAAAATTACACTTTATCCTCAGTAGCTAGCAATATTTTATCTTATTTATTTATGTTTAAGCTCTTTTTAATATAACTAGTCTTTAGTTAGATTTAGCTAGAACATTACCAGAGCTACATGAACTGTAAGAATGTATTGACAATAAAAATGAGACAGAATTATCCGAAACATCAACATTTACCTCAGATATGTTTGTAAAGAAGTAAAAAAAAAGGCAACAGTGTAACAGTTATTATTAACATAGACTGCTAATATAATCTTAGTGCTTTTAAATGGAATTTATAAATTATATGCTTTATAAATAAAAGGAAAAGCTAATACACACCACTGCTAAGCAAATGGGCAACGTGGAAATAATGATTTGATAAATAACGATGGAAACGAATGATCTAGCTAGCATGCCATCAGTAAGTTTGTTATAGACGTTTGAAAGACACTGTGATGATAAAAATGATAAAGGATTATATGAAACATCAACATTTACCTCAGATGTGATAATCAGAAAATATTCAGAACAAATAGGTGTTAAATAGCTAGTACACTTTTTAGTTAATTACAGAGATATAAGAATGCAAAGAAAGTAAAAACTGGATAAAATTGTTTAGAACATTAACATTTACCACAAATGTGTTCATAAATGATTTATTATAATTAATTATTAATAATGAAAGACTTCAAAGAGCCAAAAAGACACGGTAATTACTCTAAGTGTTGATCACTACAGAGTTTAATGTGTTCAAACGCAACACAAGGACGAAGGGACAGATGAAATAGATAGCTAGCATATCGTCAGTAAGTTGGTTAAACACATTGTAAAGACGCAGTGACAGTGAAAATGGGGCTGAACTTTCCAGAACATCAACATTTACCTCGTATTTGTTGGACAGTCTAATTAAAATCATATTTAATAATTTCAGTGAAAAATATCAGCTACATTTGACTTTCTCTAAAATTGATTTTTATTTTTCAAAATATAATTTAATGCTATTTCTGATTTGCACGACTTTTATTGCCAGATAGGTAGAGTCTCGCTCTGTTCACAACAACCTGCAGCTCCCCCTCTCCTTCCTAATGGCTGGGTTTAGCTACCCCTAATATAAAAAAATTTATTATTACCACATGAAACCTGGACTTACCCAGCATGCCTTTCTCTGCATTAGACATGCACATGTCCTTCTCGGCACTGGGAAGCGCCAATGCCACCACGAAACACTCGACGCTGTCGGCCATCAGCGCCAAGCCCAGCACCACAAACAGACTCCACTGGAAGCGTCCGTGTCCACAGTCCTCTATAATCTCCTCATACTGCTCTGCAAGTCCCTCGTCTTCATCTGGATCGGCGCGGAGTTTGATCTTCGACCTTGCTGTTTTTACCTCATCCGGGTGTGGGATGCCCTGGTACTCGCCCTCGTACATTTGGTCGTCCTCGTCGTGACCCTCGGTGGCGTCACTTGCTGCGTCTTCATCTTCCTGGTATTCGGCCTGGTAGCCTTCTCCATGGTGATAGCTGTTTTGATAGTGGTCGGCCATTTTTAAACAAATTCACAACAAAGCAAGTGCAGGCCTGGACACCCCGGATGGACAGGAGACCAGGTGTGTGTATTCAGATAGACACTTTCACTTTCTCAGAATGTCCACATCGCTCCAGAATGACATGTTAAACCTGTTAGAGAACAAATCAGATCTTAGCCTTCAGAATTTATTTATACCTTTAGTAAATATCAATTAGTGGCATTTTTGATCTCTTTCTTATCTGTAAGGAGAAATGAAACACTTTGGGTAAATAATCAACAAGGTATGATGGTGATATAATGAGACAGAGTTACTGTTACCACCAGGGCGATGAAAAACAGTGAGTTCCTGAGTGTTTTATTTCTCCTACACCCATTACAGGAATTCCCAATGTTTTAATGACATGAGTGAGTTCCTGTTGTCACTTAAGTTATATCAGCTATAAACACTCGTTCTTTTTTCTTTCCTTTTCTTTTACTGGCTTGTCGAAACTATAAAGAAGTGCAAACTCTTCACAACGCTCAGAAAATTGACCCTCTGACACTGGAGACTCCTTCCATTTATATTATAGAAACATCTCCTTACTTGTCATTTATATGGAGCGTGATCTAAACACGCCCCTGCAAACCAGCTGTTGCTATAGAAACCATAACATCTGCACTACAATCAGAGCTGCTGTTAAATAGACTTAATCAACACCTTCTGACCAATCAGGATGGAGAACTCCACAGCTCTGTAGTGTAAATGTGAAATATCCTTTTATACTCAAATTATTCGTTATATTTATGAATCTAAAACCCTCATGTTAAATGTAAAACCACTGGGCAGTGGGGGAGGGGGATGTTAGGTTGTGTGTGTGTGTGTGTGTGTGTGTGTGTGTGTGTGTGTGTGTGTGTGTGTGTGTATGTACCCAATTTCACAATTGCTGCAAAATATTGATCATAAAATTGATTTTAATTGTGTATAAATCCAGGACTGGAAAAAAGATGTACCTATAAATAACGATCAATAACGATATTTCCCCTCATTATTCATTGACACACCTCCGTTTGTGACCCAGACACACACACACACACACACACACACACACACACACACACACACACACACACACACACACACACACACACAACCTAACATCCCCCTCCCCCACTGCCCAGTGGTTTTACATTTAACATGAGGGTTTTAGATCCACACACATCAAGCCTAACTAGGAGGAAGACTCTGGGTGTAAGTGATCAGGTAAACTATCACTATAACACAACTATCATACAACTATAACACAACTATAACACAACTATCATACAACTATAACACAACTATAACACAACTATCATACAACTATAACACAACTATAACACAACTATCATACAACTATAACACAACTATAACACAACTATCATACAACTATAACACAACTATAACACAACTATCATACAACTATAACACAACTATAACACAACTATCATACAACTATAACACAACTATCATACAACTATAACACAACTATCATACAACTATTACACAACTATCATACAACTATAACACAACTATCATACAACTATAACACAACTATCATACAGCTATTACACAACTATCATACAACTATAACCCAACTATCATACAACTATAACACAACTATAACACAACTATCATACAACTATCATACAACTATAACACAACTATAACACAACTATAACACAACTATCATACAACTATAACACAACTATAACACAACTATCATACAACTATAACACAACTATAACACAACTATCATACAACTATAACACAACTATAACACAACTATCATACAACTATAACACAACTATCATACAACTATAACACAACTATCATACAACTATTACACAACTATCATACAACTATAACACAACTATCATACAACTATAACACAACTATCATACAGCTATTACACAACTATCATACAACTATAACCCAACTATCATACAACTATAACACAACTATAACACAACTATCATACAACTATCATACAACTATAACACAACTATAACACAACTATAACACAACTATCATACAACTATAACACAACTATAACACAACTATCATACAACTATAACACAACTATAACACAACTATCATACAACTATAACACAACTATAACCCAACTATCATACAACTATAACACAACTATCATACAACTATTACACAACTATCATACAACTATAACCCAACTATCATACAACTATTACACAACTATCATACAACTATAACACAACTATCATACAACTATAACACAACTATAACACAACTATCATACAACTATAACACAACTATCATACAACTATAACACAACTATAACACAACTATTACACAACTATCATACAACTATAACACAACTATCATACAACTATAACACAACTATCATACAACTATTACACAACTATCATACAACTATAACCCAACTATCATACAACTATTACACAACTATCATACAACTATAACACAACTATCATACAACTATAACACAACTATAACACAACTATCATACAACTATAACACAACTATCATACAACTATAACACAACTATAACACAACTATTACACAACTATCATACAACTATAACACAACTATCATACAACTATAACACAACTATCATACAGCTATTACACAACTATCATACAACTATAACCCAACTATCATACAACTATAACACAACTATAACACAACTATCATACAACTATCATACAACTATAACACAACTATAACACAACTATCATACAACTATAACACAACTATAA
>JBCEWE010000593.1:42500-55000 GCA_039877035.1 Silurus lanzhouensis
TAAGGCCGTTTCCAAACATTAACATAAAGACTGAACAAGTGAGTTTTGTTTAGATGGTTGCCAGGAAAAATAAACTCTTCTCTCTAGAAAGAACATGACAGCATGATTTAGATTTTCAAAGTTGCATCTGAATAATCCACAAGACTCCTGGAACAATGTTCATAGGATAATTGAGACCAAAGAGGAGACATTTGGTCAAAATCCTTAATGCTACCTTTGGCAAAAACCAAAGGTTTGTTTTGGTGTTGCAGCCACAGGACCTGGGCATCTTACAGTCATTAAATCAACCATAAACTTTTCTGTATACTGAAGTATTGAAGAGTCAAATGTGAGGCCATCTGTCCAACAGCTAAAGCTTGGATCATGCGACAGGCCAATGTTTCCAAGACCACTAACAAATCTACAACAAAATTGCTGAAAAAACCCCCAGAATCAACGTGTTGCAGTGCGGTCCAATCAAAGTTCAGACCTCAACCCGAATGAAATGTTGGAGAGGAACCTTTCAGAGAGCTGTGCAGAAACAAATACTTTCGAACCTCAAAGAACTGAAGCAACGCTGTAAAGGAAAGTGAGCAAAAAAATCCTCCACAATGATATGAGAGACTGATAAAGTCATACAGAACCATTACTTCAGGTTATTGCTGCTAAAAGTGGCTCTACAAGATATTGGATCATTAGGTGACACTTGGTGTCTCCATTTTGGCTTGGATGTTGTAAAATGAAAAATGACCTGGTCATGTGTTGTTCTTCATCTGAGGTTGTATTTACCTGATTCTAAGACCTGATAAGGACCAGTTTTATTATGTTCTGATATGTAACACCACAGTCATTTTCACACAAGTGTATAAATAAAGTATTGTGTAAAAATGTTAGGCTCTTGTGAAAAAAGTGACAATGGTTTATTTTTATCCATTAACAAAATGGAAATCTGAATGAAATCAATATTTGCCTTCACCTGCAAATCAGCTCCCATTCTGTCTAATTCTACTAGGAACAGTTGCACACAGTTTTTATAGAAACTCTGCAGGCAGGTTCTTCCAAAATTCCTAGAGAAATAAACACAGATCTTCTGTGGAAGTAGGCTCCTTTCCTGTCCTGATGTGACAGACTTGATGATGTTGAGATCAGGACCAAAACTATATATACATATTTATACATACAGTATATGTATGTAGATGTATGTGTATTATATATATAGTTCTCTCACTTTCTTGCTTTCTAACCTGTTCCTCTTTCTCTTTCCCTCGCTCCCCTCCTCATCTCCACCTCGAACACACTGCAGTTTTTCCAGCATGGATCTGGGTCACGTTCTGCTGCAGCGCTTTATTTATTTAGAGACGGGACTCTACGGTGGACGTGTCCAACCTGCACTGATTTATTTCCCAACTGCATTTTTTTCTGAGACTCTCATTTTATATTCAAAATTTATCTCGGTCCTGATTTATCTATAAATAATGAACCTGCTGTATGCAACCCTGTGTACCTTTTATACATGATCTATGGGACTAATCGTTTTATAAACAAACGTAGCAGACAGGGAGTGAAAATCTTTTCAGTTGAATTCAATCAATAAAAAAATTATGAATAAATAAAAATAACTGAAAGAATAAACATTACAATAGATCAAAAATAGCATATTTAGTAAAGACAACAAAGATATAATGAAATACACTGATGGATAAAATGTCCTGAGGTTTTGGGACACCTGTATTTTCCAGCCATATGTGGTTCTTCTCCAAACTGCTACCACAAAGACGTCTATGGATGAACTAGAATGACATTTTCCGTTCACTTGAACTAGGAGACCCAACATGACAATACCCTTGTGCACAAAGCCAGCTCCATGAAGATCCGCTTTCCATGGTTTGGAAAGGAAAATCTCCTGCTATGTATAGATCCTCTACCATGGCTACCATTCCATACTTCAACAATTCCGTCTGGACTGCGAAGAGTACATCGAAGCTCTGTAAGCGTTTTAGCAAGCAAACAAGCGTCCAGAGTGTTAACTATCATGGAATGACTTCTCTGGGATGAACAAGAAATCACCAACCAGTGAAAAACAAATTTTACAAGAGACACAGTAAAGTATTATAACTGACTCTTTGGAGAAACGAAGCGTCTGGATGCTGAGAGTTGTGTAAAGCTGTTCTTGATGCTAAGGGAAGATTTTTCAATGAGAATGAAGTAGAATATCTTTTTACAGGCATCGTAGGTGTAACATTCATGACAAAAATCTTCCACAACAATATTGTGACGTAGCTGTGATGTAACTTCCTGTGTTTGACTTGTTTGTCACGTTCGGTGTTTTTACACTTTAAACTTAGCATTTTTCTGGAGAAACAGATCCGTGACCTACATGCAAAGCATGCCCAGCTTCGAGAACAGAAATCTGCACTGGAATCATCCCAGGCAGACGCTCACACCAGGCTGAGGCAAACTGAGATCTTGAAGAGGGACTTTAGGATCCTGGTGGAGACGGTATGCAGCACAGACCATTACCTCATACTGCACACACTACCAGTAGGAGAGATTAGCTGCGTCTCACCATGTTATCAACTTGGTAGGACTATTGTTCCAACCACTGAGAAACAGATTCACAAATATCCTGCCTGATCTCTCAACATCTCACTAAACCCCTAAATGCTAATAAACTTGACAGAATGGCTAACAACGTAGATTGATTCTTGACCTTATCCTCACTAGCACATTAGACACTGTTGCCCACATCCTGTTAAAAAAGGTCAGAGAACAAGCACCTGCACCTTGGTATAATAGTCATACGCATGCCCTCAAGAGAACAGCACGTAATCTGGAGAGAAAATGGAGGAAAACTAAATTAGAGGTATTTAGAATTGCGTATAAAGACAGTATGCTCAGCTACAGACAGGCGCTAAAAGCTGCTAGAGCTGAACACCTGAGCAAAATCATAGAAAACAACTAAAACAATCCTAAAGTACTAAACAGGTTCCTTTTCAGTACTGTAGCTAAACTAACTACAAATCAGGGCTCTGAAAATTGTGTTCCATCACAGTTTAATAGTGACAAACTCCACATCTACACTGTTTTACATGTACAGGACAGGAGGAGCTGCATGATCTTATCACCAAAACCAAATCAACAACATGTCAGTTAGATCCCATTCCAATTAAACTACTAAAGGAAGTGTTCCATACAGCTGGTGAGCCTCTTCACAATATTATTAACTCCTCACTATCTTTAGGTCACGTCCCTAAACCCCTCAAGTTAGCAGTTATTAAGCCCCTCATTAAGAAAACTCATTTAATGCAAACACATGATCACATTACAGACCCATTTCAAATCTACCATTTATGTCTAAGATTTTAGAAAAGATTGTTGCTGTCCAGTTCTGTTCCTACTTACAAGAGAACAATATCTTTGAAGAGTTTCAGTCAGGTTTCAGGCTCCATCATAGCACAGAAACTGCTGTAGTTAAAATCACTAATGACCTGTATTTAGCTTCAGACCAAGGCTTCATCTCTCTGTTTTACTAGATCTTAGTGCTGCATTCGACACTATAGATCATGATCTTCTCCTGGATCGCTTACAGAATTACATCGGCATTCAGGGACAGGCATTAAGCTGGTTTAAATCCTACCTGTCCGATCGTTACCATTTTGTAGATTTAAATGGAGAGCTATTCAGGTTAATGCAAGTAAATTATGGCATGCCACAAGGTTCAGTTCTAGGATCCCTGCTTTTCACAATATACATGCTTCCCTTAGGAAATATTATTAGAGGGTATGGGATTAGCTTCCACTGTTACACTGATGATACCCAGCTATATATCTCATCAAAACCAGACGATACAGCTCAATTAACTCGGATAACTGTGTGTTAAAGAATTAAAAGACTGGATTTTGCTCATCGGCCCAAAAAGCATCATATCATAATCATATCATATCATATCATATCATATCATATCATATCATATCATATCATATCATATCATATCAACCAAGTTACAAAAACAGCTTCTTCCACCTTAGAAATATTTCTAAGTTAAGAAACATGTTGTTTATATCTGATGCAGAGAAGCTCGTCCATGCGTTCATGACCTCCAGAATAGATTACTGTAATGCATTACTAGGTGGAAGTCCTGCGTCATTAATAAACAAGCTTCAGTTAGTTCAGAATGCAGCAGTCAGAGTCTCACAAGGTGGAGAAAATCTCACCATATAACTCCAATCTTCTCGTCCCTACACTGGCTTCCTGTTAAGTTTCTAATCCACTACAAACTACTGCTTCTTACTTACAAAACACTAAATGGTTTATCTCCATGTATCTCCAGTCTTCTAACACGCTACAATCCGTCACGCTCCCTGAGATCTCCAAACTCTGGACTTCTAGTAGTTCCTAGAATAGCAAAGTCCACTAAAGGTGGTAGAACATTCTCACATTTAGCTCCTAAACTCTGGAACAGTCTTCCTGACAGTGTTCGGGGCTCAGACACACTCTCCCAGTTTAAGTGCAGATTAAAGACGTATGTTTTTAGCGAGTTCTACACATAACACACATCACATCATAACCTTGTGCTCCAGAACATCTGATCACATCACATTATCCATAGCGTCAAATGACTGTATAAGACTGTAGAAAGATCATTACTCATAATCCAGTGTTCATGTTAGTTCTCACTCTCCAGTGTTCTGTAGTGTTTAAAGTCTATAATCACACTCTTAATATCACCTAAATGATGATGGGCTCAAAAGTCAGGTTTCTCTCAAGGTTTCTTCCTTATAAAATCTAAGGGAGTTTTTCCTTCACCACAGTCTCCCAGTCTTCATCATCAGGGATCAACACACATCGTTCACTTTCATTCTAAAATTATGTAAAGCTGCTTTGAGACAATGTCCGTTGTGAAAAGTGCAACAGAAATAAACTTGAACAACAGCATTTTCTCTCTGACGCATGATATTTGCTTCAGTGTCCGAATTTGCTCACTCATTCTCCTGTATAGTGAAATCAGCTGCCATGTGCTTTATTGGGATTAATGAATTCATGAACAGCTGAGCAGGTGAGTGATTTCAGACAAGGCTTACATTTGTGTTTGACTTAACATTCAATAGCGTGCACATGGATCTGACTTTATACCTGACAGCTTGATCCGGAAATCCTTATATATACAGTATATAGATTATTTTTTACAAATATCAGGAGACAGACAGACAGACAGACAGACAGATAGATAGATAGATAGATAGATAGATAGATAGATAGATAGATAGATAGATAGATAGATAGATAGATAGATACATAGATAGATACATAGATAGATACATAGAAAGGTATCATGTAATGCAGTAAAGAAATTTGAGATGTGATCTTTTTGGCCAGCTGCAATTTAATCCTGCTTAATACTGAGGAAATGTAATTCTGTCTACCAGTTGCTGAAAGCTTCAGATTAACCTCTCTCTCTTTATTTCTGTGTGTGTGTGTGTGTGTGTGTGTGTGTGTTTATGTGTTTATGTGTTTTGTGAGTATGAGCCCTGAATTTTCCTCCAACATCACTGTTTCGTTCTGTTTCTTTGGCATAAAAAAAAAATCTTAAAAATTATGTTTGACTTTTCATTTGTTTCTTTGAAGTCTTCATTCAGATTTAATTGATGAATTACATTATAAATATATTAATAAATTAATCATGTCAATACATCAGCCATATTCAGAGTCAAACTCTCAGGAAACTCATACAGTAGCATCTGGTGTTTAATTAGCATTTAATCTGATACAGTAAATTAGTCTTTACACTGGATGGTAGATTAGACTTTACACTGCATTTTAGATTAGACATTACACTGGATGGTAGATTCGGTTTTACACTGGATGTTAGATTAGACATTACACTGGATGGTAGATTAGACATTACACTGGATGGTAGATTAGACTTTACACTGGATGGTAGATTAGTTTTTACACTGAATGTTAGATTAGACTTTACACTGGATGGTAGATTAGTTTTTACACTGGATGTTAGATTAGACATTACACTGGATGGTAGATTAGACATTACACTGGATGGTGGATTAGACTTTACACTGGATGGTAGATTAGACTTTACACTACATGTTAGATTAGACATTGCACTGGATGTTAAATTAGATGACACTGGATGGTAATGTAGCCTTTGCTCTGTACATCAGACTTTACACTGGATGTTAGATAGACTGCACTGGTTGGAAGATCAGACTTTACAGTTGTCAACATGTTTAGTACTGATATTGCATTTGTTCCCCATACAGACGGACATTGCAGAAGAATCAGACACGTCTCTTCATGTGGAGGAGGGAATACATTCAGGATCATTAGTGTAGCAGATGAGCACAGGGTCAGAAAATCTATCACACTGCAAGCATGTTTTCTTTGCAGCAGAGAGCATTAAAATTATGCACACACGCACGCACGCACGCACGCACGCACGAACACACACACACACACACACACACACACACACACACACACACACACACACACACACACACACACGAAACACACATTATGATTTCATGACCTGGATTTAATGTTCTGTGTCTTCACTGATAGAATTCTTGCGCTGGATCAAGTGCTATTCCTGTGGCTACATCTCAAATTTAATTATTAATTTAATGATTTCTTAATTTAAATGTGAACCACATGATCATCTGCATTATTTGTAATGTATAACTCCAATTTCTGATTTTAGGCCACACCCCCTGTCCCAGTCTGAAGATGGAAGGAGGGAGCAGATATTTGTGGCTGGAACAAACAGCTCGTGTGAAGTAACACTGCGGCAGGCAGGAAATGTTATAGCATCCGTCACTTAAATGTAGAACGTTCTGAAATCACCAGGCAATCACACACACTGACACACACACACACACACACACACACACACACACACACACACACACACACACACACACATACATTCGGAACAAATGGGATGGATAAATAAAAAAGTGAGAGGTCCATTAACTGGAATGGAGACTGTTACTTTGCCAGGCTTGGCTTGTGTATACTGACTACACACACACACACACACACACACACACACACACACACACACACACACACACACACACACACACACACACACACACTCTCTCTCTCTCTCTCTCTCTCTCTCTCTCTCTCTCTCAAACACACCCTGGCGCAGTATGCTAGCTGTAACTTATTGTTATTGATTCCCACTTCGCCGATTCCACAGCAGCAGTCATGATAAGAAGAACTCCTGCAGAAACACATGGAACTGGAACACACTGTTCCTTTCTCACGAATGTTCTGGCAAGCCGTGGAAAACCATAAAACATCGGAACAGAAATGCTGAACTGATTATTAACACTGATTATAAATATTAATGAGCCATGGAAACGATTTGAACCGGAACACTGATTTCAGCATTGACTAGTCGGATTTCTGTACACAGGAATGAGATTCGTTTCAGGGAACAGGAAAACTCATACCCTTCAATGGGAATGTTGACATAGAAACGTAGTAGAAATATTGGATTTGTTTTGTGAATGAAATTGAAAAGGGATCATATTTGAGTAGGAGTTGAGTAGAAACTCAAAACAGAAAAATTGAAATTTGTTGTGTTGTAATAGGAATATTTCGGAACATATATGATACATGAAATATGATCTTAGAGCAGTGATACCTGAGTCATAAACTGGGTGGGTTTAAATGAAATCAAAATGGTGCAATGATTGGAATTCTTGGAGCTGCTGAGAATTCTGGGATATTGAACATAGGACAGAAAACAGAAAACAGGACTACGGGGAGATGAAGGATATTAATAGGAATGTTGGAATATCAGAATAGGGATGGAGTAAGAAAAGGAGAGTGGTTTACAACAGGTTTGGGAATGTTTTGGGAATTCCAAAATCCAAAATTTCTAAAGAAAGAAGGAATTTTAAAAGGTTTAATATATTTAATATAATTATGTTAATATTTTAACAGGAATGTGGAGTAAGGATATGGGAACAGGAATGCTAAAGTAAAAGTTTAGAAATTTGGAATGTTCTAGCAGTGATACTACATAAACTGAGAATATATGACCTGGAATGTTTAAACAGGTGTTGGGAATGAGAGCTGGAAAATTTGGGTAGAATTGTTGGAGCAGGAATACTGTAACAGGATTGTGGAAGGAAAAGAATTCTAAAATCAGATTAATTGAAATTTTTTGAATCATTTGAGAATTTACAACAGAATTATTTCTGGATTTTGTTCAGAACTATTGTCAGAAATGTGTAAATTTTACTGATCATTAACTCATTATATGATGCCATTAGGAGCTTCAAGTGCTATTGATTTTCCAGATAGATTTACGATGAAGATGTTCCCGTCAGCTCAGAGGCACAGTCTCAGATTCCCCTCTAATGGGAAATTCAATTTCAAATTGAAGAACAGTTTCCAAACCTGATTTCTGGTACAAATTTGTAAACTAGCTCTACTTCTGCTTTTTCCAAAATAATGAAATAATATTTGTATTAAAATAGAATTTTTGGGGATTTTCCAATATTTTTGAAAAAATTTGATATATTTATACAAATATAAATTTCTACTAAATGAGCTATTAATTGTCTAATATTTATTAATTCAATGTTTTTTTAATGAAAAACATTATATTTTAAGTAAATGTATGTTAATGGATCTAATATGTAATATAATAAATAATACGCTAACAAACAAATGAATATGTAATATTACTCATCTAGTGTGAGAAAACCCGGTTTGAAAAAGAGCTCATGGATGGGTGGATGTTGAAGGCTTCACCTCTCTCTCTTCTCATCACAAACCTTCTCTCTGAACAAATTGCTGTAGACCTGCTGTTTAATGGAGAAGCCCACGACCTGCTCAGTGGGCAGTAAATCAGTGTGTACAGCCTCGGAAAATCACTCGGAGAACCATCACCAGGCACAGACCAGACCAGAGCAGACTCGGACTGTACCATTAAGTGCATGCGGCTCATTTACAGAGCGAACATAAGGCTATTTACGTTTAATGTGTGTTACTAGAGGTGTAAAATGACAAGACAGTCTTTTTTCTCTACCTGTATTTGGATATAAACCCGAAACCATTTATTTTGTTCAAGCTAATATTAATGCTGATCATTATGTGCTTCAGGAGCTTCATACTTGACCAACATCTAAACAAATCTAAATCTAAACATATTTCTCATAAGTCCTGTGTGAATCTCTATAACCTCTACAAACCACAGATGGCTCATATGTCATGTTGTTGCAGTAAAACATGTGCCAAATCTAATATACGGATCACGAATCAGAATTTCATACCAGATCGGTCGAGGCCCGGTACAGGGTACCGGTGTAAATTGGGCTGCTGTTGTCTGAAGGAGGAGAAGGAGAGGAAGAAGACGTCTACAGAGACAGCAGGGAAAGGAGAAGTGGAGGTTAATGTCGGTACTTTAAATGTTGGTACTATGACTGGTTAAGGAAGAGAGAGAGCTAATATGATGGAGAGGAGAAAGGTAGAGATGTTGTGTGTTCAGGAGACCAAGTGGAAAGGGAGTAAGAGCAGGAACATTGGAGGTGTTTAAACTGTTCTATCATGGTGTGGATGGAAAGAGAAATGGTGAAGAGAGTTTCTGATAGGGTGATGAACGTGAAGCTGGAAGTTGAAGGGATGATGATAAATGTCATCAGTGTTTATGCTCCACAAGTGGGTTGTGAGATGGAGGAGAAGGAAAGACTCTGGAGTAAGTTAGATGAAGTGGTAGAAGGTGAAGGTTGGACTGCATCAAGGATCGGCTCTGAGCCCTTTCCTGTTTGCAGTGGTGATGGTCAGGTTGAAGGACGAGGTCGGACAGGAGTCTCTATGGACTATGATGTTTGTGGATGATATTGTGATTTGTGGTGAGAGTAGGGAGCAGGTGGAGAAGAGCCTGGAGAGGTGGAGGTACACGCTGGAGAGAAGAGGAATGAAAGTCAGTAGGAGTAAGACAGAGTACATGTGTGTGAATGAGAGGGAGGGCAGTGGAGGGGTGCGGTTGCAGGGAGAAGAGGTGGAGAAGGTGGAGGAGTCCAGGTACCTGGGTTCAACAGTGCAAAGTAATGGAGAGTGTGTTAGAGAAGTGAAGAAAAGAGTGCAGGCAGGGTGGAGTGGGTGGAGAAGAGTGATGGCAGGAGTGATTTGTGATAGAAGAGTATCTGTGAGAGTGAAAGTGAAAGTTTATAGGACTGTGGTGAGACCTGAGATGTTGTATGGATTAGAGACAGTGGCATTGAGTTAAAGACAGGAGGTGGAGCTGGAGGTAGCAGAGCTGAAGATGTTGAGATGTTGGTTGGGAGTGACGACAATGGACTTGATTAGAAATGGTGTAGGAGTGATTCTGAAGGAAGAGTACAGTAAGAGTGTAGTGGAGGTGAAGAGAGTTTCTGATAGGGTGATGAACGTGAAGCTGGAAGTTGAAGGGATGATGATAAATGTCATCAGTGTTTATGCTCCACAAGTGGGTTGTGAGGAGGAGGAGAAGGAAAGACTCTGGAGTGAGTTAGATGAAGTGGTAGAAGGTGTAGGAATGAAAGATTGGTGATTGGGGCAGACTTTAATGGGCATGTAGGTGAAGGGAACAGAGGTGATGAGGAGGTGATGGTAGGTGTGGTGTTAAGGAGAGGAATGTGGAAGAGCAGATGGTGGTAGATTTTGCTAAAAAGATGGAAATGGCAGTGGTGAACACTTATTTTAAGAAGAAGAAGGATCACAGGGTGACGTATAAGAGTGGAGGAAGGTGCACACAGGTGGACTATGTTCTATGCAGGAGATGCAACCTGAAGGAGATTGGAGACTGTAAGGTGTTGGCAGGGGACAGTGTAGCTAGCCAGCATCGGATGGTGGTCTGTAGGATGGTTTTGGAGGTGAAGAAGAAGAGGATGAGAGTAAGGACTGAGAGAAGAATAAGATGGTGGAAACTGAAGGAGGAAGAGTGTAGTGTGAGGTTCAGGGAAGAGGTCAGACAGGAGCTCAGTGGTGGTGAAGAGGTGCTGGATGATTGGGCAACTACTGCAGGAGTGATGATGGAGACAGTTAGAAAGGTTCTTGGTGTAACATCTGGAAATAGATAGAAAGCTGGTGTTGGATCTGTGATGATCGCAAATGTTGAGCTATTTTATAAGTTGCTCAGTATGAAGTTATGGGAAAGAGTAGTGGAAGCCAGGCTGAGAGAAGAGGGGACCATCTGTGAACTACAGTATGGTTTCATGCCGAGGAAGAGCACCACAGATGGTTTTGTGGATTTAGAGAAAGCATACGACAGGGTGGAGAGAGGAGTTGTGGTATTGTATGAGGAAGTCTGGTGTGTCAGAGAAGTATGTGAGGGTGGTGCAGGACATGTATGAAGACAGTGTGACAGCAGTGAAGTGTGCAGTAGGAACAGCAGACTGGTTCAAGGTGAAGGTTGGACTGCATCAAGGATTGGCTCTGAGCCCTTTCCTGTTTGCAGTGGTGATGGTCAGGTTGAAGGACGAGGTCAGACAGGAGTCTCTATGGACTATGATGTTTGTGAATGATATTGTGATTTGTGGTGAGAGTAGGGAGCAGGTGGAGAAGATCCTGGAGAGGTGGAGGTACACGCTGGAGAGAAGAGGAATGAAAGTCAGTAGGAGTAAGACAGAGTACATGAGTGTGAATGAGAGGGAGGGCAGTGGAGGGGTGCGGTTGCAGGGAGAAGAGGTGGAGAAGGTGGAGGAGTCCAGGTACCTGGGTTCAACAGTGCAAAGTAATGAAGAGTGTGTTAGAGAAGTGAAGAAAAGAGTGCAGGCAGGGTGGAGTGGGTGGAGAAGAGTGATAGCAGGAGTGATTTGTGATAGAAGAGTATCTGTGAGAGTGAAAGGGAAAGTTTATAGGACTGTGGTGAGACCTGAGATGTTGTATGGATTAGAGACAGTGGCATTGAGTAAAAGACAGGAGGTGGAGCTGGAGGTAGCAGAGCTGAAGATGTTGAGATGTTGGTTGGGAGTGACGACAATGGACTTGATTAGAAATGAGTTTAGAGTGACACTGCATGTAGGACGTTGCAGGTTGCAGGTGAGGGAGGTGAGATTGAGATGGTTTGGACATGTGCAGAGGAGGGACATGGGGTATATCAGTAGGAGAATGCTGAGGATGGAGACACCAGGAAGGAGGAAAAGAGGAAGAACAAGGAGGAGGTTTATGGATGTGGTGAAAGGAAGACATGTTTAAAAGAGGCAGATGTAGAGGACAGAGTAGTATGGAGACGGATGATCCGGATGTCTGCATTTGACAGATCAAATTTCTGCTGATGTGCTTATGCTGGATTCGTGGTGCAGCGTGTTCAATTCAATGTCTAATACAATAAAAATACACCATAACTGCACCTGGTGGTCAGAACTGGAGCTGCAACACTTATACGAGTGCTACTAGAGGCCCACAGGGGTTGGGCTAATGCTGCCCCATGTTCTGAGAGGAGCAGCAGACAGAACTGAACAAATCCAGCAGCAGGTCCACCTTCATTTGAGGCTTTGCCA
>JBCEWE010000593.1:60000-62500 GCA_039877035.1 Silurus lanzhouensis
GAATTTATTTTGATAAATTATTGATATATACTGATAATGTAGGAAACAGCAGACAAAAACATTCGCAGTTTGATCAAAACAACAAGAAATGTTTTTATGATGAACACAAGTGATGAAATGATGTGGAAGTTGAACAAGTAGTTTCGAAAATTTCATTTCTGACCTGAGAAACACTCCAAAGCTACTGAGAAAAACTGTAATTAGTGAGACAGTGTGTGTGTGTGTGTGTGTGTGTGTGTGTGTGTGTGTGTGTGTGTGTGTGTGTGTGTGTGTGTATAAGAGAAACAGGTGTGTAGCAGTTAATGTGACACTCCTTCTGTGTGTGTACTGTGACGGATGAGAAATGCTGCAGGAGGTTCCTGATTGATTCCTGACGATGAAGAGGTTGTGATGATGCTGCACAAACCTCAGCGTGTGTTAATCAGGAAGTTCTGCTGAGAATAAATTACTGATCTGTGGAGTTTAAAACACTTTCTGGCACATACACAAGCGAGACGCAGAGTATTTATATCCTGGACTTTACAGCAGTAACCCCCTAAAACTCCTTTTCAGTAGATGATTGATTCTAGCTTTTATTTATTTTATGCTAAATCTTTTAGCTCACCTGCCACCTAGTGGACATCTCTTACACCTGAATGGAAACAGTGGGCGGAGCCAATGCAGGTAAGTCTAGAAGTCACTCCGTGGGGTATTTAATACATCTGAAAGGCAGGCAGTAAAGCTCTAGAATAAATAACGAGGTGTGCAGGTGGAGTGAGGGGTGGAGCTAGAATACATAATGAGGTGTATAGGCCAATGTCTTACACACACACACACACACACACACACACACACACACACACACACACACACTCTTTTGTTTTAAATGTAAAACAGTTGATGGGAGAAGACAACAATGTATAGCATAATAGAGAGATTGATCTACAAGTGTGCGTGTGTGTGTGTGTGTGTGTGTGTGTGTGTGTGTGTGTGTGTACTTGTTGAAACAAATTATCTCTATTAAATGGAGATTTAAATCTGTACCTGTGATCTGCGGATCTCTGAAGCTCCCTGTTGTTTTCCTTTTAGCTCCTGATTGAACAGAGTGATGCAGAGAGAGAGAGAGAGAGAGAGAGAGAGAGAGAGAGAGAGAGAGAGAGAGAGAGATTCTTGATGCAGTCTGTACAAGGTCGGAATGCTAATCAGAAGGCTTTTCCTCACTTAGAAAAAATGAAAAAGTGATTCCCCTCGCTCTCTGACACACACACACACACACACACACACACACACACACACACACACACACACACACACACACACACACACACACACACACACACACTGCTCTCTGTGCTCAGTGATCTCCCTTTAGAGAAGCCTGTAAATAAATGACACTAATTTATTCAATCACAGATCAATCAGGACACCTGCACCCTGCCTCTAGGGGGTGCTCTATCACCTGCACCCTGCCTCTAGGGGGTGCTCTATCACCTGCACCCTGCCTCTAGGGGGTGCTCTATCACCTGCACCTGCCTCTAGGAGGTGCTCTATCACCTGCACCTGCCTCTAGGGGGTGCTCTATCACCTGCACCTGCCTCTAGGGGGTGCTCTATCACCTGAACCCTGCCTATAGGGCAGGGATGAGCAAACTTTTTGACTCACAGGCCACAATGGGTTCTAAAATTTGACAGAGGGGCCGGGTCATATATATATATACACACACACACACACACACACACACACACACACACACACATATATATATATATATATATGTATGCAGTGTTGTGCTCGTTACTAAAAAATAGTAACTAGTTACAGTTACTCGTTCCTTCATTCAAAAGGTTACTCTGTTACTTTGTTGATTATTTACACCAAAAAGTAATGCGTTACTGTTAAAAGTAACTTTTTAGTTACTTTTTTAAAGAACCTTCTTTAATGTTCCCATTAATGCCCTTTTATGTGTTATGATCTACAAACACAAAACTGACTTAAACACACAGTAATTTTTAAACACTATTTTATTAAAGTCAGAGCAGCACTGAATATATCACAAGCATTTCTGAAATAAAGAACAAAACAAGCTGAATAATAAATTCACACTCAAACACTAAAGTGGCTTCTGCTGTTGTGTTGAGCTCTTAAACATGTTCCTTTCACAGCTGAAGTATAAAAACTATCAACAATGTAGAACAGAACACCGGGGTAGCGCATAGCTTCTGCTCCTCAGGCATGGAGCTTCTGGAGTTGCTGTTTATCGCAGTAGATACGAGCTTCGAACCAGAAAGACACAGCTTACATTTCACTTAAAAGTTTTTTTGTCTTTATGCTCAACTAAAGTGAAATAATGATCATATTTCCACTTTGAGAAACTCGTCTTGCTCTCACCTCGCCTCACCATTACTGCTGCACAGACCTGAATAAACGGAGACACGCCCACAGTGCGTCTTCTTCGTGTTTACAGTGGTTCATCCTCCAATCCTACAATCTCTGCTGTAAACAGGTTAGACTGTAGTCTACA
>JBCEWE010000593.1:70000-77500 GCA_039877035.1 Silurus lanzhouensis
TTAGACTGTCGTTTTGTACCTCTGTAGCTGCCGTGTCGAGCTCCATGTGGTGTTAATCAAATAAGAATGTCTCGAAATAAGAATAAAAAAAGGATACAAAGAATTTTTCATTGTTTTGCTTCTCTGTGGTTTGAGTTCTGATTGGCTACAGGAACATTGTGGGCGGGGCCTGTGCTCCAATGTATTGTTTCTCACAACAAAACTTTTGTGTGTAATCTGAATTTTTTCAACACGACAACAAAATGGAAGTTTTTACAGGAGCGTATCAGTGACTTCATTTTGTAAACGTAGTTGACATTGTGGGCGGGAACTGTGCTAATGGGACTGGAAGTGCGATCTGATTGGTTGCTGGATCTGGGGCAAGCCAAGGTTGTTGGCACTGTGGGCAGGATCAAGTTTTTATTGCTTATTTTAACAGTGTGTGTGGAACTGTGGTCTGATTTGTTAGTGATATTGTGCGTGGGAACTCGTCTAATTGTGGGTGGAACTGTGATCTGATTGGTTGCATTGATGATGTGGGCGGGACCTGTGGTCTGATTGGTTAGATTATCAGTTATAGTTTAAAAGAACGTGGAGAAAAAAAACCTGATTAATTACTTGTCTTCTCTGAACAGTTTAATATTCGTGTGATGTGACCTCCAGATGTAGGTTCCAGATTTACACTAGAACAGATTTATTCACTCCTGAACCTGCAGCCTGGGTCTCCACACTGACACCGTATCTCCAGCAGGTTTCCCTTAATGAGCTGCGTGTGTGATGTTCAGCAGGACCATGATCAGGTTTAGGGTTTGTGTAAGTCCTCCATTGTTTCCACACACGCTTTGGATTTTGTGTGTTTAGAAGGTTAGGAGATGGTGAAAGTGGTACCAGTTGTGTTCCTCAGCATGATGAAATATTGGAAACTTTTGAAAGACTTTGGTTTAGGGTGAGGTTCAGATGGACTTTTCACTTCTGTCCCAGATATTTCACATTTAATGAAAGCTGATGAAACATGGTGTGTGAGGGGTGAAGGGGTGAAGGTGTAGAAGTTAGGGATTAGTGATTAAGGTGTAGGTCTGAGGATGTAGGGATTTAATACCAATCTGGCAATCACATCTAGAAAGTTGTAGTAGCGTTTTAGGTGGGAGGTGCGCTCTGATTGGCTACAGTGTCATTGTGGGCGTGTAATTGCTGCTAAACACATTCTGGTTACAGAACAATTACTTTTTTTTATTTATTTTTTTGCTTTTTTTTTTTTACAGAAAAAACTTCAAAGCAACAATTATACTAAAGTTTATTCCCTGTTAGCGACTCTGTGTAAAGGTCTGTGACGCTCACTGGGACGTGCTCGTGATTTTGGGTGTTATAAATAAACCCGACTTGACCTTCAGCAGAGAAACACACTCACAGACTGTAGATCACACACACACACACACACACACACACACACACACACACACACACACACACAGGGCTTTAGGGCTTATAAATTGAAATTAAAGGGTATTTGTTTCGCCTGTGGTTCGTCTTTTGTTTCCATAGTGATTATTTACGCAAGTGGGCGTGGCCCAGTGTAGTAGCATTTTAGAACAACGATAATGTTGTTTTCACGTCACTGTGTGAAAACGAAAGCTTTGGAAAACGATGACGCATTAGATGTAGATGTTTTGAAGAGCTGGGTCGAGGCCTCTTACGTTTTGCTGATGCGCAGTACAGGGACGTGAACGTGAGAATAAAAAGCTAACGTGTGGACGAGTAACGTTTTTCGTTACGACGAAAAAACAGTTTTTAAATGTATCCGGATTCGTTTGGACGTTGAGGCCTGTGTGAAAAAGTGTTTGCCCCCTAAACCTAATAACTGCTTGGGCTGCCCTCAGCAGTGACGACTGCAATCAAGCGTGTGTGAAAACCTGCACCGAGTCTGTTTCTGCGCTGTGGAGGAGTTTTGCTCCACTCGTTTCTGCAGAATTGTTGTCATTCAGCCACAATGTAGGATTTTCCAGCATGAACCACCTTTTTAAGGTCATGCCACAGCATCTCAATAGAATTCAGGTCAGGACTTTGATTAGGCCACTCCAAAGTCTTCATTTAGTTTTTCTTCAGCCATTCAGAGGTGGACTTGCTGGTGTGTTTTGGATCAGAACCCAAGTTTGCTTCAGCTTGAGGTCACGACCAGATGGCAGGACATTCTCCTTCAGGATTTTTTAGTAAACAGCAGAATTCATGGTTCCATTTATCACAGCAAGTCTTCCAGTTCTTTAAGCAGCAAAACATCTCCAGACCATCACACTACCACCACCATGTTTTCCTGTTGGTATGATGATCTTTTTCTAAAATGCGGTGGGACTTTTACGCCGGACGTAATAGGACACACACCTTCCAAAAAGTAAAACTTTTATCTCGTCAGACCACAGAGTATTTTCTCAAAAGTCTTGGGGATCATCAAGATGTTTCCTGGCAAAACTGAGACGAGTCTTTATGTTCTTTTTGCTCAGCAGTGGTTTTGGTCTTGGAACCATTTTTGCTGAGTCTCTCGTTCTCATGGTGGAGTCATGAGCACTGACCTTAACTGAGGCAGGTGAGGCCTGCAGATCTTTGGATGTTGTTGGTGGGTCTTTTGTGAGCTCTTGGATGAGTCGTCGCTGTGCTTTTGGGGTAATTTTGGCCCACTCCTGGGAAGGTTCTCCAATGTTCCATGTTTTTGCCATGTGTGAATAATTTCTCTCACCGTGGTTCTCTGGAG
The DNA here is from genome assembly GCA_039877035.1 of Silurus lanzhouensis. Taxonomy (NCBI): domain Eukaryota; kingdom Metazoa; phylum Chordata; class Actinopteri; order Siluriformes; family Siluridae; genus Silurus; species Silurus lanzhouensis. The sequence continues at coordinate 72,723 of JBCEWE010000593.1, forward strand.
TCCCAACACTTTAGAAATGACTTTATAACCTTCTCCACACTGATAGATCCCAATTACTTTCTTTCTCATTTGTTTCTGAATTTCTTACAATCTCTGCATGATGTCTGGCTTTTGAGGATCTTCTGGTCTACTTCACTTTGTCAGGCAGGTCCTATTTAAGAGATCTAGTGATGGTGAACAGGTGTGGCAGTAATCAGGGATGGTGGTGTGGTGAGAGAAATTCAACTCAGGTGTGATAAACCACAGTTTTAACAGGGGGGCAAACACTTTTTCACACAGGGCCATGTAGTTTTGAATTTTGTTTTCCCTCAATAATAAAATCCTTCATTTAAAACCTGCATGTTGTGTTCACTTGTGTTCTCTTTTACTAATATTTAAATTAGTTTGATGATCTGAAACATTAAAGTGTGAAAACATGCACAAAGAATGAAGAAATCAGGAAGGGGGCCAACACTTTTTCACACCACTGTACTTTACATATTGTGAAATCGATGTTTAAAATTTGTTCCGCTTTTTATCTTTCAGATTAAACTTGCTGTTGGGATTTGAGCATTTACGCATAGTTCGTATTCAATTTATATGTCAGGCTGTGATGATGTCATGGTCGGGCTCAGGCTCCGCCCCCATGTCAACTCACTCAGTGTGTGAAAGAACGTCCTTTGTGTGTTAGTGAAGAGGCACTTATACTGAAACACTCCGTCGAGGATGAGACACAAAACAGATGTGTGTGTGTGTGTGTGTGTGTGTGTTTCAAAAGGAAGTGAGTAGAATAAACTGAACTGGAGTGTGAGCTCGGCGTGTTCGTCACTCTTCACTGTACGCTTCTTATTGATGTTTGCTTCTCTGATTGTTGGTTCAGTGGTTAAAGGAGAACATTTACGCAAACATGAGGTGTCCTTCTAATTTCAGACATCAGACGAGACACGCTAACATGGCTAACAAGTCGTCCCAGAGGTCACAGGCTTCCGGATGTGCCTCAGGACATGTGATGATGATGATGATGATGATGATGATGAGTTTGAGGGTTGAAGGCGAGGGGTTTTCCTGAGAGAAGCTCAACATCTCTGCTGCTATTTTATTCATTTATTTCCTTATGAATATGTTACGTACGTGTGTTCGCTACAAAACAACCTGCCACACGATGTCAGGAGATCAGTAATAATAGATTTAGGCAGCTTTCTCCATTCAGCTCCCACCGTGACTTCATCATCAACATCCAGATGCAGGAGCCACAATTTCAGACAACTGAAGCGACAATAAGGATGTGATAAATATTATAATGGACATTAAAGTGCAAATAATAAAATAAATAGATTTTTTCAGGGACAGAACGGAAGAAAGAGGGAGAGACAGACAGAATGAGAGAGAGAGAGAGAGAGAGAGAGAGAGAGAGAGAGAGAGAGAGAGAGAGAGAGAGAGAGAGAGAGACACAATCAGAAGGAGATAGAGACAATGTGAGGGAGGGAGACAGACAGACAGACAGACAGACAGACAGACAGAGTGAGTGGAAGCCAGAGAGACACTGAGTGAGAGAGAGAGAGACAGACAGAGTAAAAGAGAGCGACACAGACAGACAGACAGACAGACAGGTGGAGCAAATGGGAGCCAGAGAGAGAGAGAGTGAGAGTGTGAGCGAAAGACAGACAGATAGAGAGAGAGAGTGAGAGAGAACTGAGAGAGTGAGCAAAAGAGAGAGAGAGAGAGAGAGTGAGAGTGTGAGCGAAAGACAGACAGATAGAGCGAGAGAGAGTGAGAGAGAACTGAGAGAGTGAGCGAAAGAGAGAGAGAGTGAGAGTGTGAGCGAAAGACAGACAGACAGATAGAGAGAGAGAGAGAGTGAGAGAGAACTGAGAGAGTGAGCGAAAGAGAGAGAGAGAGAGAGAGTGAGAGAGAACTGAGAGAGTGAGGTTTGTGGACACCTGACCATAAGATTATCTGCTTGAAAATCCCACTCCACATTGATTTTTTCATTTGTAGTTATTATGAGCTCCACTCTTCTGGGAAGATGTTTCACCTTTTTTTTGTGGAGATGCCTTCAGCCACAAGCGTGTTCGTGAAGTCAGGTAGTGATAGAGGTGAGAAGGTGAGGAGGTTCCTGGGGTGCAGTCAGTGTTCACATTCTTCATGTTCAATAGAGTTGGAGCTCTATAACTGGAGACCCAGGTAACGCAGATCTTCATGGTGTGGTCTTTGTGCACGGGGGAATCTTCATGTTGAAACAGGTTTGGGGTCTCTGAGTTTTCCAAGGGAAATCCAAACATGTCTGATACAACTGTGTGTGTACTGTGTGTGTACTGTGTGTGTACTGTGTGTGTACTGTGTGTGTATAAGTTTGTGTAACAGTTTGGAGAAGATCCACATATGGCTGGGATCATTTTTTTTAGGCTTAGTTTTTTGTGTGGACGTGTGAGGGAGGTTACATTTATGACTTGTTGCAGTTTGGTGGAGCGTGTTCTCTCTCAACACGCGTGACTACACTGCTGAAATCCTGTCTTCTCTCCACCCCTCTCTCTCTCTCTCTCTCTCTCTCTCTCTCTCTCTCTCTCTCTCTCTCTCTCTCTCTCTCTCTCTCTTCCTCTTCCTCTTTTCCTCACACTTTCTCTTACTCCCACTTTCTCCCCCCAACTCTCTCACTATCCCTCGCTCTCTCTCTTGCACTCTTTCTCTTATTCCTTATTTCTCTTTTCCTCTCACCATCTCTCTCCTTTTCTTTCTTACACTCTTTCTCTTTCTCACTTCCTCTCCAGCATTCTCTTCCTCTCTCTCTCAAAATCTTTCCCTCCCTCTCTCTTTCCTCTCTTAATCTCTCCCGCTTTCACTGTCTCTTTCTCCCTCCTCTCCTCTCTTTTGTACTCTTATTTCTTCTTTCTCTTCCTCCCTACCCCTCTCACCATCTCTCTTTCTTACACACACTTTCTCGCTCCCTCTCCAACCTTCTCTCCACTCTCTCAAAATCACTCTCCCTTTCTCCCTCCATCTCTCACACTCTCTCTTTGTCCTTCTTTCTCCCTCCCTTCCCTTTATCACAACTTTCTCTTTCTCTCTCTCTCTCTCTCTCTCTCTCTCTCTCTCTCTCTCTCTCTCTCTTAATTTTTCCTTCTCCCTCTTTAGGGGCCTTACTCAGGGGCCCCACAGTGGCAGCTTAGTGGTGCTGGGATTTGAACCCATGACTTTCTGATACAACATCTTAACTACTGTGCTCCCATTTTACACAAACATACACAGTGTTGCACTTTGTATACACTTTGCATTTCTGTGTGTGCGTGTGTGTGTGTGCGTGTGTGTGTGTGCGTGTGCGTGTGTGTGTGTGTGTGTGCGTGTGTGTGTGTGTGTGTGTGTGTGCGCGCTTTACATCACACTTATTTCTTACAGAATTGTAATGTATTTATGATTAGTTTGAGTTGCGCTCGACACGCCTTTGGCAGATACAATTGTTCCTTTGTCAGGTTTTAACTCTGCCACAGCTGCCTGGATGTGTGTGTGTGTGTGTGTGTGTGTGTGTGTGTGTGTGTGTGTGTGTGTGTATATGTATACAAGTGCTTGTGAGTGGGAGGAGAAACACATGCTATAAAAAAAAAAGTTCTATAAAACCAACCCACCCCCTACCTGAGCATATACACACACACACACACACACACACACACACACACACACCCTATCATTGCAATTTCTTCTTTTCCTCAGCCAGATCACAGAGTGAACACACTGCTCAGCTGTTGATGGGCAAATGCATTTGACCTTAAGTGACCTGTGTGAGGCGCTGTGTGGGGAACACAACACTCTTTGTGTGTATGAACATCTGTGTAATGAAGAGGTGTGTTTGGTCTGTTTCCTCTTCACACACACACACACACACACACACACACACACACACACACACTTGCAGCCAAAGTGAAGTCTCCACTAATTTGTATTCATATAATTTAATTTGCCCTTTTATGGTGTGTGTCGGTGTGTGTGTCGGTGTGTGTGTCGGTGTGTGTGTCGGTGTGTGTGTCGGTGTGTGTGTCGGTGTCTGTGGTAATCAGAAGTATGTAAACATATTTAAACCAGCCACTGATTCAGTATAATAGTTTTACAAGATCAACACACGAAAACCACGCCTACTTTCTGATAGACAAACACATAATCCAAGGCCACACCTCCTTTACTATGATTGACAGATACAGAATCACAGGTCATGCCCCCTTTACTGTGATTGACAGAAGCTACACCTGCTTTATTTTGATTGTAAGACATTAATTGAGACCCCACCCCTTTTACAGTGATTGACGGAGACAGAGAAAATGGCGGCCACACCTTCTTCAATCTGACTGATAGGGACAGAACCTAAAACCACACATCTTTCACTATGACAGACAGACAGAGGCCACACCCCTTTATCTGTCATCGGTGCACCCCCTTCACTTTTGTTGATGGACATTTAAAAATAGGCCACACCTACTTAATTACCATTGACAAAAATGCAGTCCACACCGTCTTCACTGGGTTTGGGGTTTATAATATAGCTGAGCTCAGCGTTATCCTAAATATATATATATAAAAAAAAAAAGCAGAAGGTCAGAGGAAGGTGACGGTCATTTTGGTGCTCTGTAATCGTGTTTCCTGAGCGCTGTGTAAATATTGGTTTGATTCTGTTAGCACTTAAGTGTAACTCCACGTCAGTGCTCACCTCAAGGTCGTATGAGTTCACCTCAAGGTCACGTGACTACTGTTTGGATTTTCTTCGGCTGATTAGCTCTGAGGAATCCCAGGAGCGAGTGTTTGAGCGTGTTAAG
>JBCEWE010000593.1:82500-97500 GCA_039877035.1 Silurus lanzhouensis
ATACACACAATATACACATCATACACACAATATACACATCATACACACAATATACACATCATACACACAATATACACATCATACACACAATATACACATCATACACACAATATACACATCATACACACAATATACACAATATACACATCATACACACAATATACACATCATACACACAATACACACAATATACACATCATACACACAATATACACATCATACACACAATATACACAATATACACATCATACACACCATATACACATCATACACACCATATACACATCATACACACAATACACATCATACACACAATACACACAATATACACATCATACACACAATATACACATCATACACACAATACACACAATATACACATCATACACACAATATACACATCATACACACAATATACACATCATACACACAATATACACAATATACACATCATACACACCATATACACATCATACACACAATACACATCATACACACAATACACACAATATACACATCATACACACAATATACACATCATACACACAATACACACAATATACACATCATACACACCATATACACATCATACACACAATATACACATCATACACACAATATACACAATATACACATCATACACACAATATACACATCATACACACAATACACACAATATACACATCATACACACAATATACACATCATACACACAATATACACAATATACACATCATACACACCATATACACATCATACACACAATACACATCATACACACAATACACACAATATACACATCATACACACAATATACACATCATACACACAATACACACAATATACACATCATACACACAATATACACATCATACACACAATATACACATCATACACACAATATACACAATATACACATCATACACACAATATACACATCATACACACAATACACACAATATACACATCATACACACAATATACACATCATACACACAATATACACATCATACACACAATACACACAATATACACATCATACACACAATATACACATCATACACACAATATACACAATATACACATCATACACACCATATACACATCATACACACCATATACACATCATACACACAATACACATCATACACACAATACACACAATATACACATCATACACACAATATACACACCATACACACAATACACACAATATACACATCATACACACAATATACACATCATACACACAATACACACAATATACACATCATACACACAATATACACATCATACACACAATATACACATCATACACACAATATACACAATATACACATCATACACACCATATACACATCATACACACCATATACACATCATACACACAATACACATCATACACACAATACACACAATATACACATCATACACACAATATACACATCATACACACAATATACACATCATACACACAATATACACAATATACACATCATACACACCATATACACATCATACACACAATACACATCATACACACAATACACACAATATACACATCATACACACAATATACACATCATACACACATTACACATCATACACACAATACACACATCATACACACAATATACACATCATACACACATTACACATCATACACACAATACACACATCATACACACAATATACACATCATACACACATTACACATCATACACACAATATACACATCATACACACAATACACACATCATACACACAATATACACATCATACACACATTACACATCATACACACAATATACACATCATACACACAATACACATCATACACACAATACACATCATACACACAATATACACATCATACACACAATATACACATCATACACACAATACACACATCATACACACAATATACACATCATACACACATTACACATCATACACACAATACACACAATATACACATCATACACACAATATACACACTATACACACAATACACACATCATACACACAATACACACATCATACACACAATACATACATCATACACACAATTTAAACATCATACACACAATACACATCATACACACAATATACACAATATACACATCATACACACAATATACACATCATACACACAATACACATCATACACACAATATACACAATATACACATCATACACACAATATATACATCATACACACAATATATACATCATACACACATCATACACACAATATACAAACAATATACACAATATACACACAATACACATCATACACACAATATACACAATATACACAATATACACATCATACACACAATACACACATCATACACACAATATACACATCATACACACATTACACATCATACACACATTACACATCATACACACAATATACACATCATACACACAATACACATACATACACACAATATACACATCATACACACATTACACATCATACACACAATATACACATCATACACACAATACACATCATACACACAATACACATCATACACAATATACACATCATACACACATTACACATCATACACACAATATACACATCATACACACAATACACACATCATACACACAATATACACATCATACACACATTACACATCATACACACAATATACACATCATACACACAATACACATCATACACAATATACACATCATACACAATATACACATCATACACACAATATACACAATATACACATCATACACACAATATACACATCATACACACAATACACACAATATACACACAATACAAACAATATACACATCATACACACAATATACACATCATACACACAATACACACAATATACACACAATACAAACAATATACACATCATACACACAATACACACAATATACACACAATACAAACAATATACACATCATACACACAATATACACATCATACACACAATACACAAATAACACAAAAAACAATATACACATCATACACACAATATACACATCATACACACAATACACACAATATACACACAATACAAACAATATACACATCATACACACAATATACACATCATACACACAATACACACAATATACACACAATACAAACAATATACACATCATACACACAATATACACATCATACACACAATACACACAATATACACACAATACAAACAATATACACATCCAGCTGCTTCACTCACTACTGTGTATTTTCTATAAATGATAAATAAATAATGATAAATGTGTTTGATTAATAGTTTTTATTAAAATGTGCCACTTTTTAAGGTTTTTTTTTTCAGGTCTGTTTTAAAGTAATAAATAACAAATGATTATATTACAGTATTTTTATTTTTTCTAAATGCTTGATTAATAATTAGATTCTTAAAAAGTATAAAATACTAAATAAATCTGTGAAAAATGAAACTAATAAAGTGAAAACAAATTCAAATACAAATGTTTTAATTAATGACGAGCTCCAGTGTTAATGTTTATCGTGTGTGTGTGTGTGTGTGTGTGTGTGTGTGTGTGTGTGTGTGTGTGTGTGTGTGTGTGTGTGTGTGTGTAATGTATTTTCTGCAACAGGGAGTTTCTGAGGGAGTGTACAGGCTAATAAAGTGTGTGTGTGTGTGTGTGTGTGTGTGTGTGTGTGTGTGTGTGTGTGTGTGTGTGTGTGTGTGTGTGTGTGTGTGGGGGGGGGGTCCGGCTGCTCACTGTGTTTATGTTTTTGTCTTTTAACACTCGGTTTGTTCCAGCACCTGCTCTCCATATCGGGTTAAACACACTTCCCTCTCTCTTTCTCTCTCTTTCTCGCTCTTTCTCTCTCTCTCTCTCTCTCTCTCTCTCTCTGTCTCTGTCTCTTTCTTTCTTTCTTTCTCTCTCTCTCTCTCTCTCTCTCTCTCTCTTCTCTCTCTCTCTCTCTCTCTCTCTCTCTCTCTCTCTCTCTCTCTCTCTCTCTCTCACACTCACACTCACACACACACACACACACACACACACACACACACACTCACATTCTGTGGTATAATATGATATAATTGGCAGAGATTTGAGTACATTGCAGGCAGAGTCTCAGACTGACGGCTATTAATGAAGCGTACTCATTAGAATATTAGACCACACCCACAACACCAGTTCTCAGTCTCTCATTCTGCCATTATACTCCTTTATATATATATATATTATTTTTTGCAGCTATGCAGTCAGATTAAAACAAACACACACCCCTCTACTTAGTGTTCACGCACACACACACACACACACACACACACAAAGGCATACACATGCACACACACACACGCACGCACACACACACACACACACACACACACACACAGGGAATACAAATAAACAAAACTGTAATTAGTAGGTAGAAGAAGGGGCGGAGTAATTACTAGTGTGTGTATGTGTGTGAAATAACAGAGGTGTAGCAGACACACTATCAGTGTTCTCTCTCTCTCTCTCTTTTACACACACACACAGACACACAGCAGAAAAGAAAACTAGAAAACTGAGCTTTGATTTATGTATTCGAATTTCTTTCGAATGAAATCTATTGTTATTTTATAGATGTTTGTACATTAGAGCAAACAGTGAGGTGTGTGTGTGTGTGTGTGTGTGTGTGTGTGTGTGTGTGTGTGTGTGTGTGTGTGTGTGTGTGTGTGTGTGTGTGTGATTCTCAATTATGTATATGATTCAGTATCAAGAGGAATTTGTTTGCTTGTTAAATTATTATATTCCTGAATACTTGATTGATTGTGTGTGTGTGTGTGTGCGCGCACGCAGGGTGAGTGTGTGTTGACTGTGCAGCTTAGTGAGGAAGAGTGTGTGGAGGATGAAGAGGATGTGGAGTTCTACCTGCTGTTCTCAGGCAGCACACAGAGACACCTGACTACCACATTGAGGCTCGGTCATGTGACCCTGCAAGCTGTGTGTCCAGGTGAGGGTTTTACACACACACTTACACACACACACTCACGCACGCACACGCATACTTTGGTATCATATTCTATTAGGGTTACTACACTAATCAGTGTTTTAACAAAGTCAGATTATACAGATGTTGCAGGTGTGTTAGCGAGTGTGTGTGTGTGGTGTTTCTCCTCGCAGCTCACAATCGGGATGAGACGGTTCGTGTTACGCTGTGTCAGGCGCGACCCGGTGGTTCCGTTGACTCTGTGGCTGAGGAGCGTTTTCAGTTTGTCCATGACCTGGCTCTGGACATGGCTCACTTCCTGCTGAGTGCAGCGACACACAGGGATGGCCTGGAGGGGGTGCTGCTGCTCACTGACACACACCTTCCGCTACAAGAAACCAAGAGGCTCGACCAGACGCTAACGCTAGCACTAAAGCATCTCCGACTACCACCGGGGTGGAGCGTACTGAGCCCTGACATCAACACACACTCTGGCATAGGTGCACACACACACACAAACCGGCACAGCTTTACACAACCACACACTCCAGCACAGCCACACACACACACACACACACACACACACACACACACGAGTTTGAGAACGAGTTAGTTTGGGAATGGCTTTGGGAATGGGTTTGTGGTGTTTTCAGATTTGAGCCACTAGGTGGCAGAGTGTGGTAATGTTTTTTGGTTCCGATGAACACGGTGTTCCTGCTTTATTACACTAAAGTGCTTTTATAAAAAATTTATCAACTCCGTCTTTACCAGACGAAACGTTCTGTGGACTTCTGCGTTATTTTGATCTGTAAACAATGAGATTGTTATAATATGCAACAGGAAGTTGTTTGTCTTTGTGTGTTTGTATGCTAAACTTCCTATCTGTCTGTCTGCTTCTCCTGTGTGGCATATTGGCATATCTGAACTGTCGGTATAATTTCTGTCTACTTTCTCTGTGTTGCTTCCCTTCTGTCTGTCTGTCTATTCAGCTGTTTGTCTGTGTATCAGTTTATCTGTCTGTCTGACCATCTATCCAGCTTTTCTGTCTGTCTGTATAAAGTCTGTATGCTTGTCCCTGTTTCTGCTTGTTTGTCTAACTGTCTGGCTGTCTATACAGTTGTCTGTCTTTCTAACTGCCCTATTTAAGTGTCTGTCTGTCCACCCAGGTGTCTGTCTGGCTGTCCAAATTACTGACTTTCAAGCTGTCTGTCTAATGTCTAGTTGTTTGTCTGGATATTTATCCAGGTGTCTGCCTGTCTGTCTGACTCTCTATCTTTGTCTGACCAGCCATCAATCTCTCTTTCTTACTGTTTATCTAGGTATCTAGTCTATCTGTCTCACTATCCACTTGTCTGTCTGCCCATCGGTCTTACTCTCTGGCTGATTAATCAGCTGTTTGGATGTCTGCCTGTCTATCTGTCTAACTGCTGTATATAATTGCAGTTTATTATCTGTCTATTCGTCTGGCTGTTTGTCAGTCCAACTGTCTGTCTGCCATTTTATATAGCTGTCTGTCTGGCTGTCCGACTTCTTGTCTAGACGTCTGCACAGCTGTCTGTCTATTCAGATGTCTCTCTGCCCAAATGTTTGTCTGTGTATCCACATAACTGTCTCCATCTGTCAAGTTGTTTGTTCCCATGAATTTATTTCCCTGTTCACCCAGCCGTCTGTCTGTTAGTCTGGCTGTTTGTCTTCCCAACTGTCTTTTTCATTCCCAGTTTTATTGACCTGTCTGTCTCTCAGTAATGTCTCACTGCTGCAGCAGTCTGATGTTGTCTCGTTTTGAGAACAAACTGTGTCCTTTTTTTTTTCCACTCGTTCTAAAATAAACATTTCTCTTTCGTCATGCGTAAATGATTTATTTGTGCGACCCTCACCAGGGTTACAGAGGCTCTGCTCCAAGCCCCCACTGCTTTCTTCTTTCTGATTGGTGGAGCTGTGATGTTCAGAGGGTGAGTGGGAGGGGCTTAATATGCAGAGTCTCAGTGTTATCAGGCGTGTTGGTGTGGGTTTTATGCCAGCTGTGTTCACGGCGTGGGGATTTCAGGGAGAAGGTAACGACTCGCACCGAGGCTATTCCCAAGAGCTGTAGTATCCTGGACCTTAGCTAATGCTAACTAGTAGTAACGTGGAAGTTGTAGGGATGTTAGTGTAACTGTAGCAGTGTGTGTGTGTGCTTTTTCTATCATGGTTTTGGAACTTGTTAAGGAACAAAATTGAAGTTCTATCCAGAATTCCACAGAGCTGGAAGAGTTCCTAGAAAAGCTCCGAGGTTATTGGAAAAGTTCTTGCATTGTTTTGTTTTTTATAAATGAAGATGTTAGTAAATGTCCAGCACTCTGACAGTCCTTAACATTTATGCTTAACCCGTTCTTTAATGTTTAGTTCAACATGATCCTGCAGAAAGATCTAGACTTTGATACAGGAACTGAAAATGATACTTGAACTGTGCAGTGGGAACTAAACATGGCCCTGGGTTTCTAGAAATTTACTTTTTTGTATTAATTTTTGTTGTAACAAAAACGTTTTCATCGTATCCAGGAAGAGTCGGATTCTGGTTCTGTAGGTTCTGCTTTAAGGAAAAGAACAAAATGTTCTTGTAAGACAATTTTAACAAGTTGTTTTAACAATGTTTTTTGACTCCTTGCATCTCAAAGGTTTCTGGAAATGTCCTTGATTCCTAAATGAGCATTTGTTGAAAATGTTTTGAAAAAAGTTTCTTCAGTTTTTAACCTACTGAAATAAACCCCTCGGTCCTCATGTTGAAAGTTCCTGGATTGCTAGTGAGTTCCAGACAAAAAGTTGGACAGTGTTTTGACAAAAGTTTCTAAAGAAAGGTCCTGGGTTCCTGAATATTCTTTTTACTGCATGAATACGGTGTTGACGTTTCTGCAGAAGTAGTAGAATCTTGACTTCCTGGCTTTCTGGTTGTAACGTGTGAAACAAATTATTATTATTATTATTATTTATTAATAATAACAGTATTATGTTGTTTAGTTTCTCAGATCTGATGAATGTTACAAACTTGTGGTATTTGATTGCTTTCCTATTTAAGGTTGTTGTTTTTTTTTCTGGTCAGATTTCTGTCCTCAGGAGACGTTGCTGCACTTTGCGGCTCGTCGAGGTCTCCGGAAAGTCGCCCTGTTCCTCCTGCAGCAGCCTGGAGGACGAGACGCTCTGCAACTTGCCAACAAAAATGGATACACACCTGCTCGACTGGCACAGAGCAGAGGACACACACAGCTACAACACCTGCTCTCAGAGTGAGTATGCTCACACACACACACACACACACACACACACACACACTCATAGTGCACATATTATTTTTTTTGTAGAACACACCTGGCATAAGACATGTATATAGTACACGTGTGTGTATAGTACACACTTGTACAGTTGTGTGTAAAGTACTCTTTTATAACTCGTGTTTGTGTGTGTGTTTTCTTATATACTATATATACACTGAAAGTACAGGTGTGTGTGTGTTGACTCTCTGACACTCGTGTGTGTGTGTGTGTATAATATTCATTATATAGTTCATGCTTTTATAGTGCTAATGATGGGTACGAGTCCTGAGTGTACACAGACACACACACACACACACACACACACACATACTGGCCTGCTAGAGAAAAGTCTGGCTAGTTCATATCCATTAGCCTTATCTTTTTGGTCATTTGTGAGAGGAAGTTGGTTTATTGTTGTGTGTGTGTGTCTGTGTGTGTGTGTGTATACATGCAAACTATTGTATGTTTCTGCAGCACCTGTGGCTAAAAATGTCTGCATTAGCGTGGCAGTTCTGTCTTCCTGCCCATCATAGAAGGGTGTGTGTGTGTGTGTGTGTGTGTGTGTGTGTGTGTGTAGTTTCAGGGGTATGTGTGTGCTAATGCTCAATTACACTGTGTGTGTGTGTGTGTGTGTGTGTGTGTGTGTGTGTGTGTGTGTGTGTGTGTGAGGTGCTTTGTAACTGAAAGAGGTTTCAGTAACACATTTTCTAACACATTTATCGGTTATTTCAGTTATTTGTGTGTGAGGTTTTGAGGGTGTGTGTGTGTGTGTTTATGTTCAACTGTGTGTGTGCGCGCGTGTGTTTTGCGCGTTTTGCTCTGTGCTTTAGTACGTGTGTCTGACTCAGTGTTTTTTTGTTTGTGTGTGACTTTGTTGCCATGGCAGTGACTAATTTTGATGTTAGTTTAAAAGGTCTTCTTGACTCAGCCTGTTGCTAACGCTAGCTATTTCCTGCACAGAACTGGTGAAGTGTAAAGATTAGCGATAGCACTAATTTGTCAGGTTGCACAGAGGGTAAACACTTTTGGGGTAAAAAGACATGACAGGAAGTTATTTGGGTTTTGGGAGTGTCTTACTTCCCTTCAAACCATAATCTCACCCCGGATATGCATGGGATTTTTATTGACAGTTACTGATAATCATTAGCTTTTCTAAATAAGCAAATAAGTAAGTAAATGTGATGCACTCTCTTTAAAACCCAAATTCCAAAAGAGTTAGGATGCTCTGTAAATGTAAATATAAACAGAATACAATGATTTGCAAATCCTTGAAACTGAGCAAATGAACTATTTGAAAGAATAAATAAGGTAATTTTGATTTTGGCTTGAACACGTCTCAAAAAAGTTTATACAGGGCCGTGTTTCCCACTGTGTAGCATCACGTCTTCTCTCTGTATACATCTGGGAACTGAGGAGACTAGTTTCTGAAGTTTCGGGAGAGAAATATTGTCCTATATGTGTCTGATACAGTATTCTAGCTGCTCAACAGTTCTGGGTGTCCTTTGTTGTGTTTTTTGTTTCCCTTAAAGCATTGATGGTTTTCAAATAGTGAAAGGTCGAAACTGCAGCAGGTCAGTTCAGCACCCGGAATCTTCTACTACGAAGTCATGCTATTGCAGTAGATGCAGTATGCAGTTAGCGTTGTTCAAATATACAAGGCCTTTCCTGAAAAAGCTGTTTTCTGGATGGAAGGATATGTTTCTCTAAAACCTGTTTAAATCGTTCAGCATTGATGGAGTCTTTCAAAATGTACAAGCTGCCCATTCTACAGGCACTGATGTTCTCTCATAATATCAGAGCTGTGCCTTTTTGAAGTGCTGATAAGCCAGATGGTCCCGCTCCTCTTTAGTCTGGAAGACATGGTTTTAATGGTTTCCAAATAGAAATAAAAACTTTAATTTGTCTGACCATAGAACAGTTTTCCTTTTTGCCTAAGTACATTTTAAATGACCTGTGGACCAGAGGATTTAAATCACTGGCCCCTGAGGACCTGATGATGCATCCACTATTGATTTTCCCTGATTGGTTTCTCCAGATTCTTTGAAACTTTTGATGATGATATTTTCTGTAGACACTGTAGGTTTTTTAGATTAGTGATGCTCTGTTTATCTAAGATTCTCTTATTTTTATACTCATTCATGTTACTGCCCCCATTGCCATTTAACCTCATTAGTTAAAAGGTTTTTTCCAGCTGCTTGATTTTAATAACAATACATTTTTCTAGTCTTTTGTCCAGTCTTACCTTCAAAATGGCCTTATGTTTTGCTTAAAATTGTACATGTGAAAAATTATTTTATTGGGAAAATAAAATGTGGGTGTAAAGATGTGCAGATCATTGCTTTGTTTTTATTTACACTTACAAAATGTTTTAACTTTATTGGCTTTGGGATTGTGTATATATAAATTTGTTAAATATTTAATAAAAAAAATGGAATCAAGGTATTATTATATAAATAAATAAATTAAAATAAATTAAACAAAAATAAATACATAAATAAATAAATGTAATTAAGTTGAAGCTTTAAAATAGTAGAAAGTGTGGTATGACTTAATAATAATAATTGTCCGTTATTTAGATTAGAATAATATTTATATCAATATTTAATGTATTTATAATTTAAAGTAATAATAAAAGTAAATAAAATTAAATAAATGTGATTTAAATGAGGCCGAATAGCAGGATGTGTTTTTCTTCTGCTTCTTTCTGTTTTTATTTTTTATTTTTTTTATTTCTCTTTACTCATTTAGCAGAAGTGTTTATTTCCATGTATTGTGCTGAAACCGGTTTTCTACAGTATTCACACATGGGATGCACGTCTGGATAACATGTTACAACACATACACACACATACACACACATGTTGTCAGGTTCACAGCAGCATCGATATTTAAAAGAGAGACACCTTATTATACACTCTGTCGCTCTCTCCAGGTATGCGTGTGTGTGTGTGTGTGTGTGTGTGTGTGTGTGTGTGTGTGTGTGTGTGTGTGTGTGTGTGTGTGTGTGTGTGTGCGTTGAATGTGCTGTGATTGACAGCTCAGTGTGTTATGAGAGAAAATGAGAAAGAGAGGGTGTGGTTCTATGTAGGTGTTGAAGGTGTGGTGCCTCTGATTCACATGGGCGTCCTCTGTGTGTGTGTGTGTGTGTGTGTGTGTGTGTGTGTGTGTGTGTGTGTGTGTGTGTGTTAGGATTGAGAATTCACCGCACCTCGAAACGAAAGCACCCAGGCGGTGTTACCCAGCAGGCCGAGCATTCCTGCACCACCCGAGGCTCAACACTTTCACGCTGACGGTAGAGAACGAGGCAGACGGAGACGCTTCAGACCTTAAACGAGACGTGGAGGAGCTGCGGCGCTACGCCCGTTCTCACCACCACAGCAAGGTAAACACCTGTACCTTACACCACCGAGACTTTTAAAGTAGTGTGTGTGTGTGTGGGGAGTCGGAGTGTGTGTGGCGAGTCGGAGTGTGTGTGGCGAGTGTGTGGCGAGTCGGAGTGTGTGATGGAGAATCAAGAGGCAGCTGTGACTCCGTGTTTATGTAGGAGGTGGATACACCTACAGTACATGCACTCTGTTTATCTTTGTGTGTGTGTGTTGATACTTTTTCTATACATTTCCCAATTATTTGGCAACCAGTTTTGGCAACCAGAACAACTACATCTAGACATTGCTTGTTTTTGAAAGTCAGCAGGTGCATTTACACATGCTGAAAGATGAAATAAATAAAAGTAAATTAAGATATTAATAGAAAGATATAAAAACATAACATTGTGTTTTTGATTCCTTGCTTTTACTGGTACATTCTCAACCAATCAGCATCAAGCACTGTTATTAACTCCTCCCTCAGGGAGTGCAAGAAAGAAAGAAAAGGTAAGAAAGTTCATGTTGTATTTGTATCGCTACAGGAGGTGGAGCTCAGTGATTAAGGCATCGGACTATGGATCAGAAGGTCACAAGTTTAAATCCCAAAGCTACCAAGGTTCCAGTGTTGGGCCCTTGAGCAAGGCCCTTAACCCCCAACTGCTCAGTTCTCAGTCACTTTGAAAAAAGACGTCTACCAAATGCCATAAATATAAATGGAACGTTTTCAACCAATCAGCAACAAACTCGTCTAATAGCCCTGAGTGATCAATCCTGTACAGTCACAGGTTTATGTAAACGTTCTGCTTGCCAAAAGAAAAAGGGAAATATATTAAAAGGAATATACACACACACACACACACACACACACACACACACACACACAGGTAAACAGTACATGTACTGTAGGTGTATTCACCTCCTACATAAAGATGGAGTCACAGCTGCCTCTCGATTCTCCATCACACACACACACACACACACACACACACACACACACTCCGACTCGCCACACACTCCGACTTTTAGATTTACTAAAATTCGCTCTTTGCGTCTGCTAAACGCCATAAATGCAATTAAACTATCGATTCATTTTTTTTATTCATTTTAATGCATAGAAAATGTCATATTTGGCTTTATTTTATTTATTGGGAATTTTTTGTACATTTTTTTTGTACCCAAGTTTAAAAATATTTTATCAAAACAAATTTCACAAATTTAATTTAAAAATAAATATATAATTTAAAGAAAATGTAAACTTTTCAATAAAAAAAAAATCATTAAAAAAAATTTCACACTTCATTAGATTTTATATGAAACTCTTTCTTTCATTTCTTTCTTTCCATTTTTTTATCTTTTTTTTTATTTCCTCCTTTTTTCCATCTTGTTCTGTGTTTTTTAACCTTTTGGATCTGCCCTCTGTGTCTCCTCAGGCAGGATCTCCGAAGCATCTCCAGTCCCTGCCCCTGATCCTGAGCCGGGATTTTGTTGCGGTGACTCCCTCTGAAGTCGCCTCCCTCCAGAAAGCGTCGTCGTGCGAACATCAGGAAGTCGAGACTGAGACAGAAAGCGGCCGGTGTACGAATGGCAGCACGCGTTCGGAGGAGGAGGAGGTCTCTGTGGAAGCTCGGGCGTCCCACTTTAATTCTGGGAATTCTAAGACACGGACTTTGGGATTAGAGGGTGCAGGAGTGTGTGTAGGCAAGCCGGAGCACCTTGCGTCTGTCAGCGGCGTTTCCTGTACAGAGCAGCAGCAGGAGGAAGTAGATAGCGAGCCGAGAGAAATCAGGGAGGCGCCTCGTACGCTGGCCAATTCCGAGACAAAGGTGCAGGATAAAGTCAAATCTGGCAACACGATGGGTCAGACGCAGGGACTCCTCCCTGAGAAAGAAGAAAAGAACGAGGCGAGAGGGGACTTACCAGAGGAAAGGGAAGGAGAGTGTGACTCCACGAAGGAAACCGGGAAAACGCAGATGCTCCACAGACAAACAAGAAGCCAACAGCGTTCCCAATTTTACTTAGATTTGGATGTTCATGCATCTGAAAAAGCCCCGGAGATCCAGGTCCAGGAATCAGGAAGCGGCAACGACGTCACGTTCTCCACAAAACTGGATCAGGACCTCAGTGGGGATTCTCAAAGACTCACCATGGCTCCAGGGCCGGTCCATGATGTGCACCTCAAACCGTCTCCGGATGTCCACCAGCTTCCAGATATGACTTCAGGAGACCAAATTGAAGCTCTGCTACAAACTTCAGAACCGTTGAGCTTAGTTTCCATTCAGAAAGAACCTTCTCCACTGTGCCAAGACCTTGCCGATACAGCACCAGGACCAGCTGAGGGATTAGTGCTTGATGTTTCCCTTGTGGCTGAGGAACACATAAGAGAAACTCGAATAGATCATCAGACTTTATTTCCTGAGACTGAGGAATGTTTTTTGCCAGGTTCGGAAAGCGATATCCAACATGAAACTTCTCAAATACCTACAAAGGAACCATCTCAGGAGCATTGTGAGCCACAACCTGACATTAAGCACTTTCCGATCATGGATGCCATGGACCAGATCGGAGATCCAGGAAGCTCATATCAGTCTCTGCTCTTTGCTTTGGACCAAAGGTCAAAAGTTTCTCCTGATTTGATGTCTGAAGAAGCAGGATGTGGTTTAGAATCACAGCTTGAAAGGGAACCAGTAGCATTCCAGACACCTCCTGAGTCGCCCTGTGAGTATTTCTCAGTCGATGGTTCCATCAAAATGAATGATTCCATTGAAGAGCTATTTCCAGCTTCTGTGGATCTTAGCCATGCTGCAGGTTCAAGAGCAACCATGGAGGTGGGTGAGAAGGTGGAAACAGAGATGCCAGAGTTGTGTGAAATCTCAAAAAAGTCTCCTGTAATGATTCTGTGTGGTTCTTTCTCCAAACTGACTATCAGGGGAAGCCCTCCTAATCTTCACCTTGACAGCACAACCTCAGAGAATATTGAGAGAGAAGCAGTGAGTGCCGGTGATTCAGAAGCCTCCACTACACATTCCACGGAGATAGAGATGGAGGAGAACAAGGAGGAGGTCAAGAAGTTGGAACCAGAGTTTGTCGAGAAGTGTGAGAGATCAGAACCATCTCAGATATCAGCTGAGGGACCACCATGTAATTCTGTATTTAAAATGGAGAACCTTGAAGGAACAGCAGTAATTGAACATGACCAACCTCCTGAGTATTCTGATGTTCAGGAGGAGTTGATGAAGGTGCCTTCACAGCTCGGTGAGAACCCAGAAATTGCATCACTGCCTTGTGAACCGTTATCTCCTTCCATTTCAGTTTCTAAGAACATCACCGAGCTGCATTCTGAAGTCATTAACCAAACATTTGAAGACCTACAGCCTGAACTTGTGACATCTACAGAGACGGTTGT